>CAUYQU010052882.1:0-77150 GCA_963574635.1 Cheracebus regulus | reverse complement strand
TTCACCATGGAATACTATGCAGCCATAAAAAATGATGAGTTCATGTCCTTTGTAGGGACATGGATGAACCTGGAAACCATCATTCTCAGCAAACTGACAGAAGAACAGAAAATCGAACACCACATGTTCTCACTCATAGACAGGTGTGTTGAATAATGAGAACACATGGACACAGGGAGGGGAGCATCACACACTGGGGTGTGTCAGGGGGAAAACTTTTAAAATAAAACTAAAAACTAATTATGATATACTGAAATGTTTTGAATCTAAAATATATAATTAACACAATTATAATTATATATTATAGCAAGTATAAAGCAGCATATTAAAAATGGTAAAAGTATTATATCCCCACACCAAGGGTGATGCATCCCAGAAATGCAAATGCAAGGAGTTTCAACATAGAAAACCAATCCACGTAACTTTAATGAAGAGACCAAAAAACTACAGGAGCAACTCAGCTGAAGAAAGTAACATTTGAAGAAATCCCATGCACTTCTATAATACAAACACTCAAGAAACTATGAATAGAAGGGAACTTCTTTAACATGACAAAGAGCATTTGTAAAAACTCACAGCTATATTATATTCAACAGCAAAAGATGAAAAATTTTACTCTTAATAGCAGGAACTAGACAAAGAAATCTGCTCTTACCACTACACGGGAAGTTTAAGACAGAAAATTGGGCAAGAAAAATAAAAGACATCCCTATTAGAAATAAAAAGTTAAATCTATTTATATTTAAAGATCTTATGTTATATATGTAAAATTCTTAATAGTAAAAAAACTTAGTATTAATATGCAAATTCAACATAGTTGTAGAGTATGTATCAGCATACAAAAATCAATTGTGTACCTACATACCAGCCATAAACCAATTTTAAAAATTATAATCTTAATTCCTTTACAAGAACATATAAAATATTAAAATATTTAAAAACAAACTTAATCAATGTATAAAAGAACCAAGAAAGTGTTAAGACTCTTACACTCTAAACTACAGAAAATTAATGAAAAAAAAAATAAAAAGAATTAAATGGGAATAGATCCTGTGTTCATGATAGAACTATAAAATGGACTCTCATAACTCAACAACAAAAGCAACCAATTTAAAAATGGACAAAGGACTTGAAGCGACATTTGTGTAAAGAAAATAGTAAACAAATACATAAAAAATGTCCAACATCATTAGTAAATAGGAAAATCCAAATTAAAAGCACAGTGAGATACACTTCACACTGAATAGAACAACAACAACAACAACAACAACAACAAAAACCTGAGAAAAACAAGCAGCATTGAGGATGCGGAAACATTATGAGTTTCGCACATTGTTTATAGGTATATGAAATAGTGTGAACCCTGTAGAAAAGTTTGCAATTCTTAAATAAGTTAAACATAGAATTACTCTATGACCCAATAATTTTATTCCTCAGTATAAACTCAAAAGAACTGATAGCAATTGTTTAAATTAAGCTTTTATACAAATTTGAGTAGCACTCTTCACAGTATCAAAAGGTAGAAATGCAGTCATCCAAATATCCATCAGATGATAAATAGAGAAAATGTGGTATACCAAACAATGACATATTATTCAGCTATAAAAGTAAAAGAAGTGCTTGGGCACGGCGGCTCATGCCTGTAATCTCAGCACTTTGGGAAGCTAAGGCAGGTGGATCACCTGAGGATGAGAGCTCCAGACCAGCCTGACCAACGTGGAGAAACCCCGTCTCTATTAAAAATACAAAATTCGCTGGGTGTGGTGGCTCATGCCTGTAATCCTAGCTACTCAGAGTTTAAGAAAAAAAGGAGTTCTGATACATGTTGCAGCATGAAAGAATCCTGAATATGAATTTAGTGACCTATTTTATGAAATATTCCAAAATATATGACATATCCAGACTAGGCAAATTCATAGAGATGGAAAGAAGTTTAATGATTACAAGGAGCTGAGAAGAGATGTTTATTGGGTGTGAGGTTCTCTGCAGGGTGATAAAACAGAAGATACCACTTTACACCCAGTAAGAAGGCTATTTAAAAATACACATATAAGAACATGAAAGAATTAGAATTCTCTGCACTGCTTGTGGAAATATAAAATGATAAAGCCACTGTGGAAAATGATATGGCAGTTCCTCGGAATATTAGACATAAAATTGATATTTGATCATATTGACATATGATCAAGCAATTCTACTTCTAAGTATAAATAAAAGAATTGAAAGTAGTAACTCAAACAGCTGTCTTAACACTACTGTTTATGGCAGTATAATTAATAGCCAAAGGGTGAAATATCTCAAATGTCCATAGATTGATGAGTGGATAAACAAAATGTCTATCTAAAAATGGATTATTCAATCTAAAAAATGAAATTCTGATACACGATACAGCATAAATGAACTTAGAAAACATTATGATAATTGAGCTAAGCCAGACACAAAAGGATGAATACTGTTTCATACCACTTACAGGGTGTATAAATTCAAATTCATAGAGAGAGAAAGTAGAAGAGTGGTTACTAGAGGCTATGGGAAGGGGGAAATGGGCAATTATTGGTTAGTGGGTAGAGAGTTTCAGTTTGGGATGATTAAAGTTCTAGTAAGGAATAAGGATGACGGTTATATAATAATGTGACTATAATGCTTCTGAACTATATGCTTTATAATGGATTAACATGTTAAGTTTGATGTTACATATATTTTAACACAATTTCAAAAATGGGTCCATTGATAAAAATTCTATAGCTAATGGTCTTAGGTGGAAACAAGGATATCCACTTTCTCTGTTTCCATGCAACATCGTACTAGAGGTATTTAAATGGTGAAATAAGACAAGGAAAATAAAGAAAAGGCACTTTGATTGAAAGGGAAAAAATAAAAGTACTGACTAATGACATAATTGCCTATGTGGAAAATCCTATGAAATACACTAAAAATAATACATGTGTTTCACATGGTTATAGTATTTCAGTAGCATTAAAATATATAAAATAATTTGGGTTAACCTGACAAAAGTATGCAGGATGCATACATTTAAAATTTCCAAAGATTGTTGAGAGAAATTAAAGAATATCTAAATAAATAGAGAGATGCACTGTGGTCATAGATCATTAACAATAGGTTTTCTCTTTTATACCATTGACTTTTCTCTAACAATTTGGTCCTTTCTAACAGCTTTTAATCATGCTGAAAACCCTACCACTTGAATCAATACTTTCAGCTATTAATCCTTCACAAATTGATACACAGATTAAATATAATCCCAGTAAAAATTCTAACAGGCTATCAAAATTAAGATGGTTTTAAAAATCATGTGAAAATCCTAAGAAAAAAGACTAATACAATTAGAGTTCTAACCCTCTCTGACTTCAAGACTTGTTATAATGCTATAGTAATCACAAGCCTGGTGATACTGGTAAGAGAAAAAGACACACTTGTTAATGACACAGAATAGAGAGTCTACAAATAGTCCCTCAGTTACACGATCAATTAATTTTGACAACAGTGCAAAGGCGATTCTCTGGGAGAAAGCATTTTATCAAATGGTGCTAGAAGAATCAGATCATTGTATTAAAAAATAAACAGAGTAAGACTTGACCCATACGTTCCTTGCAAAATATACAAAAATTAACACAAAATGGATTATAGACATAAAATTAATCATAAGGAAAGAAGATTCTTGAAAGCAGGCAAAATTAAGCAAAGAAACTGGTAGAAAAAAAATCAAGACAACACAGTGTCACTGAAGCCAAAGGAACAGAACTGACGTTTAAAAAGAAAAGAGTGGTTCATTAGAGGCTGCTAAAATGTTTTATAAGATTAAGATTGGAAAGTGTCTAGTATATTTAGCAAGATATAGACCATTTGAACAACTAGTGTTGGAGGTAAATTAAAAAAAAAAGTAAAAAGGAAATAGATTTTAGATAGTAACTTTCAGAAAACACCTTTTTCTTTGAGCAAGATTTATAGGGAGATAGCACAGTAAGGATATTGTTTTTGTTTCTGTTATATAACAGATAATTGAGCATGATTGAAAGCTCTTAGAAAGGACCAAAGTGTTGAAGAAAAGTTAATTGTATAGAAAGTAACATGTATTATTAATAAACAAAGTTACAGAAAAAAATAAAAGTGACAGAATCTGGAGCCCTTTACGGAAATTACAGAGAAAGAAAGTTCTCTAATGTAAGAGAAGACAAGAATGCAGATGGGTGTGGATTCCTATTGAAAAGAGAGGGAGAAATTCATGGATAGTGATGTTATATTTTTTCTAAGATTGGAACTGGGTGGCAAGTTGCAGAAATCAGAGGGTGAAGAAAAGTGAAAAAGCATAATGTTGAAAAAAGTGACAATGAGTCAAACTGGGAAGTCAAGTGTGACATCTGGGCAGTTTGCCATACCCATTTTAGATTTGAAATCATAAATTTACTGCAAAATAGTTCTACTTTATTTTGAGGTAATACGGTTTTGTGTACTTGTCCAACTGAAGGCGCAGAAAAAAGTGGACGTGGGTCTTGCCAGAGATCTGTGACACATACATAAATCATCCAAGGGTCTTAGGGGAGTGTTCCTAAAATAATCAGCCATTTAATCTAAGTTATAAGGGGAAATGAGAAGAAAGGGAAGGCTGACAGACTCTTAGAAAGTATAGGGGTCAATGAACTATGAAAAGAATATTTGCACAATAACCACTTGAGTAATAAAGGGTAGAATGCATCACAGACTGCTTGCAGTTTAAACAACTTTTCTTCTATCAGCACAATAGAAGTAATCTAAAGAAAAATTAAGTCATCAAATTCTTAGGAGAATGAATCACATTTCTTGACGTTTTTAACTGTCTTATAATTTTCTCCTCGATTACATTGGGTTTTTGTTCCATAACTGGACAGATTTTAAAATCCAATATAGAAAAACATAAAAATAATTACTAAATAGCCGAGCATCCAGAATGATTGGCACAGATTTCGTAACCATCTAATGAGATCAATGTGTTAATACAATTATTCATGCACAATACAATTAGTTTTTCCCCTAAAAGATTTCAATGCCATACATGTTGATACCTCTTTTTAATTGGGATATTAGTTGGGAATCCTCCTCAAAAATGTTTTCAGAGAGAAAAATTTACTACTTTGATTAAATGCTATTATCAACAATGCAAAGTTTATCTTCATGTTTTTCCTAGAGGGTTTGGTTTTGAACAGTGGGCCTATCTCACCTGTGGAGAGATAGGCCCATCTCTTATTTTTCACACACTCCTGAGTTACAATGTTGACAATTATTTTTCTATGAGTCATATTCTTTTCAGCAAGTAAGGCCTGAAATTTGTCTGGAATATCCATCATTTATATGAGTTGAAATTTTAAAATTTGCACTAGTAATATGTGTGTCAAAGCTATCTTTCTTTGGGAAAAATATTTAATTGTTTTCTATAGCTGACAATTAATTGTACAGACTAAGTGATGTTTTACCTTT
The DNA here is from genome assembly GCA_963574635.1 of Cheracebus regulus. Taxonomy (NCBI): domain Eukaryota; kingdom Metazoa; phylum Chordata; class Mammalia; order Primates; family Pitheciidae; genus Cheracebus; species Cheracebus regulus. The sequence goes on along the minus strand of CAUYQU010052882.1, from coordinate 71,678 downwards.
ACCGGCAATATTTAAGGAAAACAAAAAGTGAATTTATATGTCATACTAGGCTTAACGTCTGGAAGATAAAATAATCTGTACAACAAACCTCCATGATACAGGTTTACCTATGTGACAAACCTGCACTTGTACCACAATCTTAAAAGTTAATATATATATATATATATATGTGTGTGTGTGTGTGTGTGTGTGTGTGTGTGTGTGTATATGTGTGTGTGTATATATATATATACACACACACACACACACACATATATATATAGACATACATATGTGAATTTTGATTGCTTTTTAAACTACAATACCCTGTACATAATTATGCTGGGCTTATATCTGCCTCTTAGATCAGAAAAAGTAAAACTGCACTTACAGTTGTGTATGTCTGTATGTATGCATGTATTTATTTATTCAAATGAAATCCAATCATTAAAACATTAAAACAAAATTCTAACACTGTTCTATGTCATGCAAACTCCCTCTCTGTGATGTTTTCCTAAAGTAGATGATTGTGGAGTGACTCTTGACGTAATTATGAAATAATATCTTCCTGTGTTGGCAGAGAGAATCATCATGATGGCTCAAACCTAATCAAGTCTGTATCACACATTTCAATTTTTTCGCCTGGATTATAATTACACAAATGGATGAATGGCAAAGGAAAAATTTGCTATTAAACTAGTACAAGTTTTTCTTCTGGAGATTGCTTAATATTTTATTAACAAAACATTGATAGATATCTTCTTACTGAAAATATATCAACTCTTTTGAAAGACTCCAGTCATGAGATTTTTATATATATATATAAAACCTTCAGTTTTCTGTTACCAAGGAATCTGCAACTGTGTAGTATATGATTTAAAAATAAAAGGCATTCTTAGGAGAAAGCAAGTAATGATATGAATAGTTCTCAAGTTCTGTGGTAGAAAAAATATAAAGGCTTCTCCTGAGATTAAGCTAGAAAACTCACATAGCAATTAGTGAATCCAATGTATATGGCAATGTAGGCAATGTCACTATTGTCTACAAGGCCATATTTAATGTTTTTTATATATTCAATATTTATTTGACTTTATAAAATACACTATGTCAGTAAAAAAGCAGGTCTGTAGAAGATACAACACGTTATATTATATACATACACATTTCTCAACCCTTCTCTTTTCTGACGTTCCAGGTGACATTCCTAATCAGTTCAAGTTGCACATGTCTATGTTTATGACTCTGTATTTGTGCACCATTGCATGGTTTGAGCTACCAGAACTATGGATGCAGATATAATGTCCCCAAAGAAAATATAAATCCTCACTACATGACTACAGAAAAAACAGTAGTATTTGTTTTCCCATCAAATCAAATGTGGTACTTATAGGGAACAAATATTGCCTAAAACTACTGTGATCTACTGTATTAATGGACTCCTCAAAAGTGATTACTTTCTTATAATTAATCTTTCAATTATTTTCCAAAATTCTTAAAATCCAAATTTCTTATCATGCTCTTTAATACTCAGGATAATCTTTTTTAATACCCTAGTCTTATTCTTAAAACAAACTTTTAAATAGTTTTAGATTTGCTGAAAATTTGCCAAGATTGCACCGAGTTCCCATATACCTCACACCCAGTTTCTCCTCTTATTAATAGCTTAAGATCTGGTATGTGTGACAATTAATAAAATAGAGATTTATTATTAACTGAATTCTATACTTTATTTAGCTTTAGTTTTTACCTAATGCCCTTTTTCATTCCCATATAGAATATATTATACTGTTTGCAAATTAGGTCATATCCTAAAGTACTGGAAGTTAGAACTTCAACATAGGAATTTGGGTGGCAATGGTAATTTGACCCATAATACCCCTCAAGGTCCTAGGCAATCACCAACTTACTAATATACAATTCCATGTTCTAGACTTTTCATATAAATGGAGTACTATAGATGGTGTTTGTGACTTGTTTCTTCACTTAGCATGTTTTCAAGATCCATCAACACTGTCACATGTGTCAGTACTATTAATTCCCTCTTAGGAATTTTTCATTTCCATTCATTATATAAAGAATTTCCTTTGTATTTCTTTCTGTATCTTATTTTCTCCATTTGATATGAAATTGTCATCACGCCTTCCTTTATTTCATCTTAGTGTCCTCTAGTTCTTTGAACATATTTCTAATAGCTGCTTTGAAGTTTTTATTGACTAAATTTACCACATAGGCCCCATCAAAGAGAGTTTTACTTGTTTTCTTTTTTGCTGTGTATGGGTCATATTTTCTTGTTTCTTTGCATGTGTCATGTATTTCTGTTGCAAGCTGGACATTTTAGGTAATATGCTGTAGCCCTTCTGAATACATTACCCACCCCTCCATCTGGTAGTGGTTATTATTGCTGCTGTCTGCTTGGTCATTTGTTTGCATAGTGATTTGCTTGAATTAACTCTGAAGTATATTTTCCTCGCAGTGTTTTCCCTGATCATATTTTTCCCTGATTTTTAATCTTGGACCTAGTATCTAGAGGTTGTCCCTGGAAGAATAGAACTATTTATTGCTGAAAAATTTTTCATGAGCTCTCCTTGCCCAGTTGGAGTTTTACCCTTTTACTGCTGGATATGTGTGTGTAGCTTGGGGGTTACAAGCAGTATTTAGGGAGTTTATGTCTGTTTGTGTCACATTCAACCAAGGACTACCAGCTTGGAGGTTCCTTCTCTGATTGTACTTAAGAGGGTGCAGCCTTCGTTGGGCATATACAGTTTTCCAGAAAGCTGAGAATAAGTGTTATTTTATCTTCAACTTCTCTAGAAGAAAACTCCATATCAGGATAGTTAACTGTTCAGTCACTATTTTGCTACAAGTTGTGTTTAAGCTCCCTGTGTCCTTGAGTTTTCTGCCCCATGTTGATGGGTCTGCACGTAGCTTGGAGAATGTTTTCATTTCCACACCTGGTCCTGATCAGACAGCTCCTGAGTGAGAGCAGCCCAGCACATGCACCCAGCTTTCCAGAACCCCTGAGTTGATTATGATTGCCATAGGGACATCCTAGGCTGTCTTCCTTTCTGATTCTATTCAATTTCTTGCTGCTCTGTTGTTTTGTGTATATTAAGGATCTTCCTATCTCTTAGTCACTGCCCAGAAAGATCTTCATTTTTTAAGTAAGATCCTTAGGCATGGAATTCTAATACCTTCTGTACCAAGTAAACCCAGTCATCTCAGACAGATCTATAGAACTCTTTGTCCTATGGCCAGTGTCTCCTGTGGGCAGAATCTCCCACCACAGCATCAGAGGTGGGTGGAGGGAACCATCTTTTCTCAAAGTGGCTCTAAAAGTAAGCAGCAGATGGAGGTGGTGGTATTATTTTCTGGTCTTCTCAGTTTGCTCTGTCAAGGAACTCCCACATTACCAGGGAGCTGGGTCATAGGCAATCAGTATCTCAGATTTCTTTGCCTGCTATCCCTCAGGAGGAACTTTCTCTCTACCAGTGAGGGCTATGTAGTTTCTATATATGAGAAGTGATGTACCCTTTGGAGCTCTACGTTGAAGATCACTATCATTTCTAGAGCATTAAGACATATTTCCAATTTGTGTCAGATTGATTTGTGATACTTTTATTTAACATCTTCTACCAATCACTACAGCTGATACTGGAAATGCCAAGATGAATAAGACACAGAGTTCAAAGTATTTATAATGCAATGCAACAGATATAAAAAACACAAACTACACTATTGCCAGTTAGCAGGGATAAATATGTACAAAGTGTTTTAAAATATGGAGATATTTGTAAGATATGTTGATGCCAAAGAGAAATAATCCCATTAATTGAACTTCCAGGATTTAAAGATATTACATAGCCTGTGACATTTGTTGTCTTAAATTTTTTTGCAGGAATTTACTAGTAAATTGGGAGTAGATTGGGTAAAAATTCCTGCAAGTAAGAATATACAATACAGTCACAGAGGAATTTGGAGCATGATGTGTTAAAACAACTAAAAGCAGTTCAGTTATGGCTGAAGCCATATTAGGGGTGGGTGAAGAATATTTTAAGGTTCATTAAACTTTTGTCTTTGCAGCACTCGATTGTCATAGAAACCAAGATGCATCGGCTAGCAATCCAAGAAAATATTCGGTATACAAGCCTGAGCTAGATGTTCCGCATTAAAATATTGGTGGAGAATTTTGTAGTGGTACTATTACAGATGGTGTCAAGATTTCCTTCAACATGGAAAATAGTATAACTGATTTACACTGTTCAAGCTTTTCTTAAATATGCAGAGAGGTTGTCATCCTTAATCATACTGTTACCGAGCCACATTTAATCTACTGGAAGTAAATTGAAATAAATGGAATATGTATGACACTATGAAGACTGGGATGTATGAATGTGCACTGAAAATATGTGGCTAAACTGCATAATAAGATACCATAAGGAAAAAAGCTATAACAAAAGTAGTTGGTATGAAGGTTTGGCAATTTTTATACTGTAATTATTTCACTTATCATATTTCTCTTTTATATAGTTCATAATGCCAAGAGGCACAAGCTGGCAGCCACAGTAGGAGACTGAACTATGAATTAGGAGATGTGAGTTCTAATTCCAGCACTTATGACAATGTTTGTTACTCTGGAGAGTCACTAATCTTCAGAATTTGAGCTTCAATATTTTAAGATGGCAAAATTATGTGATTCTGGTAATTACATTCTAGATTATTTAGCAACATTTTCCTTGTTGATTTTTGAATTATGTGTGCACCTCTTAATAAAGCAAAATATTCTGTACTACTTTGTAATACATATTATTGGTAGCATTGTTAGTTTGGATTATAGCAGCATTTCTTACACATGATTAATGACTCTTGAAAGGGAGGGAAAAAACCTTGAAGATCCTATTAACAGAATTTCTATTATGTTACTTAAAATGTACAAAAATTTGGGCATACATTTCTGAGGCTTACATAGTCAATTATACCATAACCTAAAATTACAAATTAAATGTAAAACCAGTAAAACAAAAAATTGTGGTAACAGTATTATTTTGGAAAATGATGGCTTGTGGCTACCAAATATATGTTGTAACACCTTTATGGTACTGACTTCAGTGGTATAGTTTCTTTTACATTTAACAGGTAGAAACTTTCATGTACTATGACTATGAATCAAAGATTTTACTGTTTTCCTCAAGGCTAACTACTGTGAAACTGTCACAGCAACTTGGGACACATTTGATCTTTGCCTGATATAAACTAAACATTTGTAGATTAAATCTCTTTTTATATTTTCTTTGGCCAATAAAATGAATTGAATATGGTAGTTTTTCTGCTTGAGTATTCAAAAAAATAAATTAAAATGAATATATTGAAAATGATTAAGTTAGGTATATGACAGTAAATGTGCTGAAGATCCAACTGTGTTTATGCTCCTCATTTTCTCTCACTTGAACATTTTAACACATTTTTATATTTACATTAAACACAAAATGAAAATCTAAAGCATAAAGACGTAATATGGAACTGGGTAAACCTGGGTAATACATCTACAAGTTTCCAGGAGTAAGCATATTCCTTTATGAGGGGAAAAAAAAACAAAACCAGATTTGTATCAAAATTACCTCTGTACTTTGCTCACTATAACTCTATTTGCATCTACCCAGATATTATTCCAGTATATAAAAGTCAGTAACCTCTTATAAAGTCTATCATCATGAACACTGAAGACACTACTTGAACTCCAAAGTATAAGGAATGTTTTAAAAATATCACTACATTTGAGAATGTCCTCTAGAGACTTGAATACTATTAAGTTTATATCAGTATAATTGAATGTAGATTTCCAGTAGACCTTTCACATTGATCTTGGATATGTAAAAGGAGTGGCATTTGTGCCATTTGGAGATAAAGGGATTAAAGAAGCATCAGTAGGAAAAAAAAAAAAAAACTAGAAAAAAAAAAAAACTCAGCCTGGGTGACAGTGAGAACCTGTCTCTATCAATCAATAAAGAAATATGGTAGTGCTATATACCACATTTATATAATTGCATGGGCAAACAGTTGAGCTCCTGGTGTCTCTTCCTCATCTGTGATACTAACAATGGCATGTCTACCTAAGACTTCTATGAGGTTCAAATGAGTTCATAAACATGCTCTTCTGTTTAGGACCCACTGTTACCACTGAAATACTGTTATATAATTTCTTCATTTTTTGAACTAGTAATTATAAATGGAATGATGGAAGGGTATGCAAGAAATTGATATCAAGTATATTTGGTAAAAAATGAGCATTTAACTGATTACAGTGAATCATGGCCCATTTGGGCAAATGAAAAATGGTAGAAATTAAGACAGTAATGCTATACCCATTAAGCTACCACTGACCTTCACAGAACTGGGGGGAAAAAAAACATCTTATACTTTATATGAAACCAAAAAAGAGCTCACATAGCCAAGAAAATCCTAAGCAAAAATACCAAAGCTGGAGTCATCATGCAACCTGACTTCAAACTATACTATGAGGATACAGGCATCAAAACAGCATGATATTGGTACCAAAACAGAGATTGTAGACCAATAGAACAGAACAGAGGCCTCGGAAGTAATGCCACATAACCATCTAATCTTTGACAAACCTGACAAAAATAAGCAATGGGGAAAGGAATTCCTTTTTAATAAATAGTGTTGGGAAAACTGGCTAGCCATATGCAGAAAGCTGAAACTGGACCCCTTCTTTACAGCTTATACAAAATTTAACTCCAGATGGATTAAAGATTTAAACATAAAATGTAACACCATAAAAAACCGAGAAGAAAACCTAGGCAATACCATTATGGATATAGCCATGGGCAAGGACTTCAAGACTAAAACACCAAAATCAGTGGCAACAAACGCCAAAATAGACACATGGGATCTAATTACATTTAAGAGCTTCTGCACAGCAAAAGAACCTATCATTAGAGTGAACCGGCAACAACAGAATGTGAAAAAACTTTTTGCAATCTACCCATCTGACAAAGAGCTAATATCCAGCATATACAAAGAACTTAAACAAATTTATAGGAAAAAAACAACTCCATCAAAAAGAGTGAGAAGATACAAACAGACATTTCTCAAAAGAAGACATTTATACAGCCAACAAACATGAAAAAATGCTCATCATCACAGGTCATTAGAGAAATGCAAATCAAAACCACAATGAGATAACATCTCATACATGTTAGAATGGTGATCATTAAAAAATCCAGAGACAACAAATGCTAGAGAGGATGTGGAGAAATAGGAAGTCTTTTACACTGTTGGTAGGAGTGTAAATTAGTTCAACCATTGTGGAAGACACTGTGGCAATTCCTCAAGGGTCTAGAAACAGAAATACCATTTGACCCAGTAATCCCATTACTTGGTATATACCCAAAGGATTATAAATCGCTCTCTTACAAACACACATGCACTCCTACATTCATTACGTCACTGTTTACAATAGCAAAGACTTGGAACCAACCCAAATGTCCAACAATGATAGACTGGATAAAGAAAATGTGGCACATATATACCATAGAATAATTTGCAGCCATCAAAAAGGATGAGTTCATGTCCTTTGCAGGGTCACGGCTGAAGCTGGAAAACTTCATTCTCAGCAAACTGACACAAGAACAGAAAACCAAACACCACATGTTCTCGCTCCTAAGTGGGTGTTGAACAATGAGAACATATGGACACAGGGAGAGAAACATCACACACCGGTGCCTGTTGGAGGAGGACTAGGCGAGGTATAGCAGTGGGTGAGGGAATTGGGGAGGGATATCATTAGGAGAAATACTTATTTTAAGTGATGGAGGAATGGATACAGCAAACCACCATGGCACGTGTATACCTATTTAACAATCGTGCACCAGCTGCACATGTACCCCAGAACTTAAAGTATAGTAATTAAAAAAAATCACTGTTAAAAAAAGAAAATGATATAAATACTGTCTTATACAAAAAGTAGTTTGCTATTCTTTTATTCATTTTCTTTTAATTCTTGTTATATTTTTTACTCTCAAATACTATTTTGTAAAGGTAATTACCAGACAAGGTATGTAATTCTTTTCAAATAAAAAATATATATAAATACTTAATATTCAAGATAGGCACACTAGTACATTAATCAATAATGCTCGAATCACTTTTCATCCATTTTCAATTAATATTTCACTCTATCACTTGTCAGAAGAAATAATCCAACGCATTATCATGATTATACCAAAAAGTTACTCATTTTGATATCCGAAGTGCTGGGTTTGAATGGTTAGTAATTTTGTGATCATACCCAAATTATTACACCTCTTTAATCATAATATTCTATTTGTGAAATAGAAATTAATGCTTTTTCTACTCTGTGTGAGGAGAGAGAAACTAGAGTACAAAAGCACTTTTAAAAGGTAGTAATTCACCATAGTGTTATTGCTATTACTAATATGATAATCATAATTCATGTTCACATCCTTGAACTCCTCCCAAAAGAAAATTAAAATACAGAGCAAAACATTTCCGTATATTACTGGTTTTAAATCTTATTCAATGGCAACAGGTAAGAATAGTCAAATAGTTTATGTCCTTTTCCACCCCATGTCATTTAAAATTATTAGAAATACCCATAAATAAAACAGCCAAATTGTGGTAGCATAACTGAGATGAAAAAATGCTACAGTGGGAAGTCAGTTACACAATTAAATGAATATAAAATTAGTTATATTAATATTCTTAACAAAAGTTATCATAAAAATAATAGGATGACAAACAGCTGCCATATTCTTCTCATTATAGTTTGAAAAATAAGAGCTGAGAATATCATAGGCTTACTAAAATTGAGCTTGGCTAAAATATTTTCTGTCAAGTAATTTCCATTTTATTGCTTTCATCTCCATTACATTTCTAATTTTAAAAAATGTGTAAAAATTCGTTTACAGAATGAAAAACCCATAGACTGAGGCCAAAACAAGACATATCATGACTTCACATGGTGATATTCATTACCTTCATTACATTATTTAAAATGATAACATAAAAATAAAAATTATCATTTTTTTAAATAAAGTATTTCTATATATTAGTTTGATAAAAATTAATAAATTACAGACCAGAAACACCCTTTAAATCATATGACCAATAAGGTTTCAAAAAATATCTTGGTACAAATTATAATCCGGATATTTTTGTTAAGGCTAGTTTAACATATAAAAATTATCTGAAATTATAAACCTTGCTTAAAACAATGCAAATTTTCACATTCAACCTATTCAATTGGCTAATGCCTGCTCTAGATTTTTAAAAATTATTTTAAAATTTTTACCATTAACTTTTCACCTACTATTAAGATGACTCTAGATAAACAAGTAGATATAAGCAAATATAACAGAAGCTCATTAAAATAATAAATTTGAAAATCTTCAGGATTGTGTGTGTTTAGAATCTGGGTGCAGCAAGAATTGATATTCAAGAAAAATGGTTTGGGAATTAAGATATACATATTTATTTGTGAAAGGACAAATAGTATCAAATGCATGGCTATATTGACCTCAGGTGCATAATACAAAATACTAATATCATACATGTAATTCTAATGGGTAAGTTTTTAAACCTCAAAGAAAACTATTACAAGTTTTGTTGACCACCCTGATGAATGTTTTATTCGTACTATAAGCAGAAAAAAAAAATGTTAAGAAACATTAAACACCTGTGAGGAAAACATAACTGATTTTAAAAATCCATGTATTTGTAGTATATGTGTTTTGATTTTTTTTTTAAGTTTTAGGGTTGGGGGGTACACGTGCAGGTTTGTTACATGGGCATATTGCTTGATGCTGACATGTGGGGTGCGAATAATCCTGTCACCCAGGTACTGAGCATAGTACACAATGGTAGTTTAACACCTGCCCACCTGCCTAACTCCCAACCCTCTCTAGTAGCCTGCTATGTCTATTGTTCCCATCTTTATGTCCATTTGAACTCAACGTTTAACTCACATGTGTTGAGTGAGAACATGTGGTTTTTGATTTTGTTTTTGTGTTAATCATGACAGTGGCCTTCAGCTATATCCATGTTACTGTAAAGGATGTAATTTTTTTATGGCTAAATAACATTCTGTGGTATATATATGCCACATTTTATTTATCCAGTCTACCGTTAATGAGTATCTAAACTGATTCTATTTATATGCTACTGTGAATAGTGCTGCAATGAACATACAAGTATACGTGTCTTTTCAGTAGAACAATTTATTTTCCTTCAGCCATATACCCAGTAATGGGTTTGCTGGGTTGAATGGTATTTCTGTTCTAAGTTCTCTGAGAAATCTCTGAACTGCTTTCCACAGTGGCTGAATCAAGTCACATTCCCATCAGTAGTGTATAAGCAGTCCCATTTCTTTGCAACACAATTTTTATAACAGATGTTTCATCTGGAATATCTACTTGAAAGTGTTTTCCTAAAACACTTAAAAATAAAGGTATGAATAAAGATTTTTCTAATTATTTCATTTTAAATAAAAATACTAGATTTTACTTTAATGGTAGAAAATGATTGGTTTTGTCAAATATTTTGAAGTTAAATTAGGCTTACATAAAATAGAAGACCTGATATATGAATTAGTTAATTTTAACTGATTCAATCACTTTTATGTTGAGACCAACTTCTTTCCTTAAACCTCATGAACCCACCTCTGCTAGCTTTAATCTTTTCTTCCACAGCTTCCTCATCTCTTTCAGATTTCTCTGAATTGAAGGGAGTTAGGGCCCTGTGCTAGATGAGACTCTGTCTTAAGGAAATAATGTGGCTGGTTTGGTCTTTTATACAGACCATTAAAACTTACTTCCTATCAGCAATAAGGCTATTTCATGTTCTTAACATTTTCCTTTTTTCCACCAGAGCAGCACTTTTAATTTCCTAAATAATTTTTCATTTGCATGCACAAGTTGGCTGTTTGGTGCAAGAGACCTAGCTTTTCACATGCCTTCCTCATTAAGCTTAATAATTTCTAGGTTTTGATTTAAAGGAGGAAATATGCAACTCTTCTTTTCACTTGAACACTTAGAGGCCACAGTAGGGATAGTAACTAATCTAATTTCAGTATTGCTGTGTCTCTAGAAATAGGGAGGCCTGAGGAGTGGGAGAGAAATTGGGGAACAGCCAGCCAGTGGGGCAGTCAGGGCACACACATCATTTAATGATTAAGTTTTTTGTCTTATATGGACACAATTCATGACACCAATAAACAATTACAGTAGTATCAACAAAGGCCACTTTTCGCTAATCTCCATAACAAATATAGTAATTATTAAAAGTATGACATACTGTGAGGATTATCAGTATTTGATGCAGAGACACAAAGTGAGCACATGGTGCTGGGGGAAAAAAGTGGCTCCAATAGGATTGCTTGATGCAAGGCTATGACAAAACTTCAAACTGCAAAAAATGCAGTATCTACAAAGCACAATAAAATAAGGCATGCCTGTATTTCCTAGAAATCATCACCTCATCTACAGTCAAAGATTTACTCATATTTCTAAGTTGCCTGGTTTTAGCACTTATATTTAAGTCTATAATCAATGTCTCCTTTTGAATTAATTGTCTTGTATCATGTGAGAAATGAATTGCGTGTCTAGTTATCTTAGTGACACTTTTTCAAAAAAGTATTTTTTCCATATTGGATTGTCTTGGCACCCTTATTTGAAATAAATTGACCATGAGGGTAAAGCTGAATTTTGAAAGTTTAATGTTATTCTATGTCTATACTTATGTCAGTATCACACTACCCTTAATGTTTTGGCTTTATAGTAAATTTTGAAATCAGAAAATCAGTTATCTAACATTTTTCTTTATCCAGATTGTGCTATTGTTTCCCTCACATTTCCGTATGAATTCTAGCATCAGCTTCACTGTAGGATAAGAATGATTTCCTCAAAGAATTTTGATAGAAATGTCACCAAATCTGTAGATAAATTTGGAGAGAATTGCCATCCTAACAAAATTTAATATTCTAATTTATCATCAGGGGATGACATTTATTTAGCACTTTTCACATTTATTTCAACAATATGTTTTAAAAGTTTTGCATTTCTTTGTTAAATTTATTCTAAATTTAAAAAATTAATGCTACTGTAAAGGGAACTGTTTTAAGTTTTCATCAATGGTAAACTGAAAACTTATAGTTACATTTATGAGATACAAAGTGATCTCATATTTATGAACACAATGTGAAATATAGTACACTACAAAAATGCATACAAATAAATTTAACCTATGAAGTGAAAGACCTGTGCTTTAAAAATTGTAAGATTTTAATGAAAGAAAGTGAAGAAATTACAAATAAATGGAAAAATATCCCATGTTTATGGATTCAATGAATCAATATTGCTAAAATGTCTATTATGCTAAAGCAATCTATGGATTCAATGTAATCTCCTTCAAAATTCCAAAATCATTTTTATAGAAATACAACAAAACTCTAAAATCCATATGGAACCACAAAATCCCTGAAAAGCCAAGGAAATAATGAACAGAAGGATCAAAGCTGAAGGCATCACAGCATCACACTACTGACTTAAAACTACACTATAAGAGATAGTAATTAAAGCACTGTGGTACCAGCATAAAAATGATCAATGAAACAGAATAGAGGGCCCAGAAATAAGCCCACTTCGTAAATTGATTTTCAACAGTTTCCCAGAATACACAATTAGAAAAGAGCAGTTTCTTCAATAAATGGTGTTAAGAAAACTAGATATTGCTATAGAGAATGAAACTGGACTCATCTCACACCATATTCAAAAATCAAGTCAAAATAAGTCTTAAACATAAGACCTGTAACTCTACAAAAAACTATACAAACATCTAGACAATTGAATTGTTACTTAATTTCATTTTCACATTTATCTTTGCTGGTGTTATAATTCCAATTACTTTTCTGAATTGATATTATATCCTCATCCAAACTTATTAGTTTCAGTAGTTTAAGTGAATTCCTTAGGATTTCATAAGTTTATATTATCTCCAAATATAGTTTTACTTCCTTTTTAATAGAGATACTTTTATTTGTCTTCCCTAATTGCCCTGGTTGAAAACAAAAATGCCAAGAGTGAAAACTGTTATCTTCTTTCTTATCTTAGGGGGAAAGCATTCTATTTTTGACTGTGTCCTTTGTCAGGCTGAGGAGGTTCCCTTCTATTCCTAGTTTCTTAAGAATTTTTATCATGAAAGTTTTTGGGATTTTACCAAATGATTTTTTCTGTACCTGCTGAGATAATCAAGCAGTTTATTCTATAAAATGATGTTTTACATTTATGGATGGTTGATGTTGCATTCTGATAAAAATCCCACCTTGTCAAAGTAGGTAATCATTTTTATTTGTGGCTGGATTGAGTTTGCAAGAGTTTTATTTAGGAGTATTGTTTTTATACTAAGATATTGCACTGTAGCTTTATTTTCTTGTGAGTGGGACTGAGCGGAACAAGTGAGCTCCAGACCTCTCCTCTGTTGCGTTTTTCTGGAATCGATCTTTCAACACAGCAGCAGAGATCAGAGTTACTGGTGGCCTGCTCCTCTCAGAATGAAATTGTAGTCCTAGAATAGGAGTTGGGAGTTGAAGAAGCTTCTTTGCTTTGGAGCTCCTGAGCTTTTGTGATACTTTGCTGGGTGAAATTGGGGGAAGAATTAAGGGAACAGTCAATACTCAAATATCACAGACTCTGTCTCTGATCACCAAGATAAAATTCAAGTGTTTCTCCTTCTATTGTATGCCTTTTAAGTCAGTGTCAAAGACTTTAATTTTTTTTCCTTTTTTTGTTTTTTGTAAATAAATTTCAGCAGTTACATTTATGTTCCTCTTGTGAGAGGACATGCTGAGCAACTGTTATCACCACCATTCTGGCAATCTTTTCTAGCCCGAGCAACATAGTGAGACGCCTGTTTCTACAAAAAATTAAGAAAAATCAATTGAGTTCAAGAGTTTGAGGCTGCTTTGAGCTATGGTTGTGCCACTGCAGTCCAGTCTAGGTGACTAAGAATCTGTTTCAAAATAATTTTTTAAAATTTATATTTCTTCCATTTTGCTAGTTATATTCCAAATAAAATGGTTTTTGAACCAATAAAGATAAGTTCACCCTTTATCACTGTAATAGTCCTCTTGCCTCTATCCCTTCGTCTGAGCTGGGCCTATTGAAAGCTCACTCTGATAAATGGCAAGGGTTAGAATTGCAGTATAAAAGGGCTGAGGCCTTTCCCTAAGGGGCTTGCAGATTTTTCAATAAACTTCTATAAGATAAAGCAAAGCAACTTAAATCAATGATGGCCCATTTCTATTATGATTGATTTGTCTTTTTAATGACACATTAATAGACTGCACAACTTTCTTTTTTGGTGAATGGTATTTATTAGGAGAAGAAGTCATTGGTACAATATTTCTTTCAGTCTCTTCACACAAATTATTTTACGTTCTTTTCCCTAATAAAGTTTAATTATTGATACAATTTGACCATGAAGATTGGCTAGGAATAGCTAAAATTCCCTTTACCAATGAATATTAGTACCTAAATTATTCTTTGAAAGCTACTAGAAATGTCTTCCTAAATAATGTTTTTGTTTCTAATACCTATTCAAAAGAATTATGCTTTTCTAGAATAATTATACCCTAATTTCCACCTTAATTATCCGAACTTATTTCAACTGCGGCATTTATCTTGCACAGAATTATACTGAAATACCATCAAAAATGTGTCCATTTTTATTTCTTTATGACCTTTAGACCTACTAATGTCTAATTTGAAAGATTTGTATTAGTTCCACCATTTTAGCATAAAATTAATGTAAATACTAGAAACAAATTTGACATAAACAGGGGGAAATTATACTGCTGCTCACACTAGTATTAAATGTTTTATCTACTAAATTATTCCTTTGCAATTTAATACAAGTTATCAGATATTTAGAATCATCTCAAGCACATTACACCATTACACATGGTATTGCTAAAATGTGGACTTAAACCTGTTATAGCAGCTCAGATAATGCTCTAAAACCACTGTGTAAAAAACAAAATGTAACTAGCGAATGGAATTCTCTGGAATTCTCTAATTCCCTCAGTTTGAGGAGGGAATATGCAGTAGGAAGGCTACATCAAGCACACTGATTTTCTCTACAAATTGACTATTTTTCCAAACATGTAATCAATTTTTATTTACCTACCCTTTGACAAATAGCACTAAGATGGATAATTGCAATCCAGGTTTTAGGCAAATTGAAGCTATATTTAATTCGTAATTATAAGTTATATTTAAGTCACATAATTGTAAAATACAAAGACCATACAATAGCTCTGACTATAAAAAAAAGGCTGCCACTCCATCTTGTTATTCTCACATCTAGGCCTTTACACTGATGTTCTTGCTCATAGTTCTTGTCCGTTTCCCTCAACTAGTTTTTGAGGATAATAAAATCTGTTTTCTTCTAAAGTATATTTTATCAGTGTTTAGTATTTTCTAAAGTCAGAGATTAATCAAATTGCACCTTCTCAAAAAAATTGTTTTTCAGTAGTAGTATGTCTGGATATTTATATCTTGTTTTATTTTAAAGATCTTGGTTCAACATTAACTTTTTTGTTGATTTTGGTGCTTGTTTGGTGTTATAATCTCAGTGCCACTGAGAGCTCTTTTTTGGCCATGGCGGGGAATATCTCTTGAAGAGTTAAATAATGTAGAATCTATTCAACAATACAGTTTAATTTCTGAAAAATATACTTTGGGGAACACTGCCCTTGACATAACTGAAACTGCCTCACCAACACTGTCATCTTTCCGTTTTCCTTTCTTATAAGATCCATTATTTCTCCCTAGTACAGTAAATAAGAAGGGCAATCAAATGCAAAATAGCAATGTGAAAGACATACAAAATGATTTTTCTCGTTCAATCTTATTTTGATCGTTCCTAAATGATACTATGTCATAGCAATAATTACCACATGGTGTGTTTACTATGTGCCAGAGTGTGTACTAAGCACTATGAATAGACTACTGCACTGATTCCTACACCTGCCTTATGTTGTGGTTGTCAGTACTGATCTCAGTTTGAAGATGATGAAACTGACATAGAGTATAGGTGACCTTCCAACCTATACTGTGAATACAAAAATGTATAGGGACAAGTACGCATACATCAAGAAGACTGAGCGCTAATAAAAGTTTGTTGACTAACACAAGGAAAGGCTAATTTGTAACAGTATTTTATAATTCTTATCTTATGATATGCCAGAGGACAATATCAGAACAATCAAGATAACTTTATTTGGGTTTAGGTTACAATTTAACTTTCTAACCATAATTACATGTATATCCACAGGGATTCAATGTGCCTAACAGAAGCTTTGTGGTCACTGGGAAAATGTCCCCCCATAGTATTATGTTTTTCCTCTTTTTTATACCTCTACTATATCCTCCCATTTACTCATATTGTCTTTTCTAAATGCATCGGAAACAAGGTATGTTTTACTGTAGTCTTCTGGTATTCAAATTGGAAATGACACACCCACACACCCACACACCCACACACACGCACACACGCACACACGCACACACACTCTTTCATACACTTTTCAATCAAAAAATTTTACAACAAAGTAGAATGGCTAAGTAGATAATCTATTTTCAGGCCATCTTCAAAAAACTATTATTTCTGTTTTCCCTGCTTTTTCATTGACTGTGTCCTTGTGACAAGCCTATTTTCAAATACATTTCTAAAGTAACTAACCTAAGGCTAAATGAAAAGCCTAGAATAAACTCTGAAATGAAGAGAATGAAAACAATCTCTACTATTTGTGGTATTGTTCTCTCAATGCCAGGTCTCATGGAGGAACAATATTAAGTGATAAAGTAGAAAACAGACAAATGGTTCATAGGGTGATTTTAAAATTTAAATATGTGTTTCAAAGTAGATTCATTACTGTTGTAACTAAGGCCCGAGTAAACTGGAGATGGGGCAAATGAACAAGGTGTATCATGGATTTTCCATGTTTCAAGAAGAGAAATATCTATAGTAACAAATGCATTGGGAATGATTACCTTCTCCCTTTTTTACATCCATATAACCAAGTTCTTAGAATGAGGTACTTACTAATGAGATTTAATGTAATATTTAACAATTGGAACACTTAAAAATCAGATGATATACTCAATCCATTTATGGTTTGCTAACCTAAATTCAAGTGATTTTTTTATGGCCATATCAAGGTATTTTTAAAAGAGAAAGTAATTAAAATAGCACCAACTTTTAAATATTTTATTGAATATTAAAATATTTTTTTAAATTATCATTAGACTTAAGTTCAAATTTTACTATCAAACTACCACATTCACTGTTTACTGTGCCAAGGTATTAATGAATAGAGCATATAAGTTTAATAATTCAGCTTATGATTGTTAATATAAGAGCTGAAACTTGTTATCTATCATCAGAATCTGTTGAGGATTCTAGATCATTAGAGTCAATGAAAATATTTTCTATTATGACTTAAAGACAATTTATATGCATGCTGCAGAGCGTGTCTTGTTTTTCATGCCTCAGTGCATAAAGGACTGTTTAAGAATTTCACTTTCATCAGCACTGAATATCAGGTTTATTGTTTATATAAATCAACTCTAAAATTTCGTATTCACAGTGTCTAATTTCTACTGGTATTAAAATCTATTTAATCATAGTTAATATTAACATTTTTGGACATTGTCTCATGTTTAAATATTTATTTTGTCCTTAAAATTCTAATTTAAAGTTCCTACACCAAACCTGAGTGAAGGCATTGTGTAGGTGGCTTCCATGATCTTTACCAAATAATTGAGAGCGCTATTGAAAATAAATTTTGCTTATTTACTGAGAGTAAAGAACAAAGATTATTTATAGAAGTATCTATTGATTGAGTCTATTCATTATGTTAAAGTATATAGTATAGTTTGACATCTAGCTCTTAGAATGTAGGCTTAAAAACCTTATCTTTATTAATACAATAAACCTATTTATATTACTACTAATAAAAAACTACAGCAGCAATTATTACCATTTATTATCAGTCAGTAGTATTATTTCCACTTCATTGATGAAAAAATTTAGACATAATTTGTGCAACTGCTCTTCCTACCTGTTAACTTTTACTAAGCAAAGACCTTAGAATGTTTTCCTTCTGTGATGGTGAACTGAATATAATTTTTCTACTACTATTTTGAATCCAGTAATTACCAGAGAATACTTTAAAGACCTGATGCATTCCTGTAATCCCAACACTTTGGGAGGCTGAGGCAGGCAGATCATGAGGTCAGGAGCTCGAGACCAGCCTGACCAACTTGGTGAAACCCCATCTCTACTAAACATACCAAAATTAGCTAGGCATAGTGGCTTGCACCTGTAATCCTAGCTACTCAGGAGGTTGAGGCAGGAGAATCACTTGAACCCAAGAGGCAGAGGTTGCAATGAGCCCAGATCGCACCACTACACTCTAGCTGGGCATGAGTGAGACTCCATCTCAAAAAAAACAAAAAAACAAAAACAAAAACAAAAAACCAGACTGGATATTAAAATAACAGTTGTTTTTATTTCCTCAGACTTCAGAAAACTTGGGAGATACATATTTCAGTTTATGTTAGAACCTAGTTGTGTCCATTTTCTCATTTTACTGGAGACAGATATTGTGTTTGAAACTGCAATTCAAAGCATGCTTAATTGTCTTCCATTTCATAGCAAAGGGTAAAGTACTTACAATGGCCTGCAGAGGTTCTCCCCATTTCTGCCTTTTATTTCTTTAGCGGTGATTTGCGAGATTTGGTGCACCCATCATCTGAGCAGTATATACTGAACCCAGTTTGTAGTCTTCTATTCCTCATCCCACTTCCATCCTTTCGCTGAGTCCCCAAAGTCCATTGTATTATTATTATGCCTTTGCATCCTCATAGCTTAACCAATCCATGGAGTAGGATAAAGTCTTCACAATCTACTCTGCTTTTTTTTTTATTTATTATACTTTAAGTTCTAGGGTACATGAGCAGATCATGCAGGATAGTTACATAGGTATACACATGCCATGGTGGTTTGCTGCATCCATTCCCCCATCATCTACATTAGGTATTTCTCCTGTTATCCCTCCCCAATCCCCCCACCCCCAGCTATCCCTCCCCTAACACTCCCATCCCACAACGGGCCCCATGTGTGATGTTCCCCTCCCCGTGTTCATGTGTTCTCATTGTTCAACACCCACTTATGAGAACATGTGTTTGGTTTTCTCTTGTTCACCCAGGTCAAACCATATAGTCCCTTTCAAGTTCATGAATATAACATATGCTCACTTACCTCAGGGGCTGTTTATGTGTCTGGACATTTTTCTCTCCAAGTATCAATTTTCTCATTATCTCACTTCCTTCAGATGGCTTCTTGATGTCAACTTATTTGAGAAGTTTCCTCTGATAACTTGTATCAGATAGGACCCCTTCCTCTACCTAATCTTTTAACCTGCTCTATTTTCTCAGTAACACCTTTTGATTCTTAATTTATAATATATTTATTGTTTTGCCTACTGTTTGTTGCTCTAGCAGAGTGACACCTTAACAGGAATTGTTTTATCTTCTGTTATACTTCCAATGCTGATAACATTGCCTAGTACATGAGGAGCACTCTATTATTTAAAAGAATAAACCAAATAGGGGAAAACATTCTCTTTCAATAATCTCATTAAGCATTCTCATCTAATTACCAGACATCTTGGCAAATTTGTAAACCACAGAAAAAAATGGAAAGACTAGAATGCATTACATTTCTTTGTGTTTGCCGCCTCATTTTGTCTGGAATGACTCCAAAATATTTTTGTCCATAGCCTATATATAAATCTTTCTTTAAAACTGGGTGTTCAGTCACTAATTCTGTTCTATATTGGAAAAATACTTAAAAACAGTATCAGAATAAAATGTGATGAAGGTTATCTTTATGCTTTATAATTAAATAGTTTGAGAATCTATCTTATTTTGAATAAAAGGGGTTATGTATTATAAAAACTGTATAACACATCAAAGAACAAACATTTGTGACTCTAGATTGCTTATAATTTCCTCTACAATTTACTCTATAAAAAAAGATTATTTAAGAAAGAAAGAAAAGCAAAACACCCTCAGATTGTTGGGTTTTTTTTTGTTTTTTGCTTCCCCCTGGGCTGGTTTTGGCTGCTCGATTTTAACACTCCCCAGAGAGCTCTCAGACATTTATGTGATTTAATGGCCTACTATTATTAAGTCGGAGATATTTTATTTTATATTGAGACTGCCATAGCCATTGCATTAACATTTGAGTAATAGGCAGTAACACTGAGAATGTATCAATGTATCATTTAGTGAATTAATCTGTATTCCCTTCCTAGAACTTGCTTATTGATGATGCAGGATAAATGTAATAGTAACAATAAGTCATCAAACATTCTGGCAAACCTGTCAGCAAGAGGAGGTGGGGGTGCATGAAACTGAGCTTGTTGAGAGACAGCTCAATGCAGAAGAAATGACATCTGTCATAGTTTTCCACAGTGAAATGATAGAGTACATGAGGATAGCTTAGTGATCAGCAATGTGTGCAAGTTTGGTATGACTAGAGCCTCTGGCTGTGTTTCTGGTTTCCCTAAGTAGTGCAGTAATAATGAGTTAACAGAAACAGCAATCAAATTATACAGGAAATAATCTAGAATTTAAAAAAAAAACACAATGTGAAAAAATTAGAATCATATTTAACTGTAAATAATATCTCCTAGCTGTCTATCAGTCCACAAATTAGGATAACATCTATTCAAGGTCACAAAAAAAATTTTTAATTCACTGTGAACATACAGGGAAGAAAATATTAGAACTTCTATTTATATGCATATTTAAGCTTAAGAAAACATGGACTCATTTTCATTAAAGTGTTTGATATTCAGATTGATATTTGTATGCTCATGGTATACCATGTCCAGGTTATCCTGAGGAAGAATATGAGGTCCTATAATAGGCAAGGTTGCCAATGGCTGCCAGACTCCTTTGTGGAGCTCAGACTGTTACATTTCAGTATACTGTGATACTGAGCATGTCCAATTAAGTTGATTTAAGAATATTTTAGGGGTTTAGTAAAATGTGTCCTCATAAAATTAACAAGTAAGAAACTCAAACCAACATGAACAAACTACAGAATGAGCAGTAATAAGAACAAAAGTATAAAACAGCATCACTGATATTTCTAACTATCTAAACCACATTATGAAGAATAATAGTCTAATATGATGACCATCAACCCCCCAAAAGCTCAAAATCAGAACTTAGAATATAAATTTTTATCTGGTATCATTAATGATAAATCATGACTTATACACTGTGTTTTAAGATGTGAGTGGCTGTTTAAAGCCAAAAAAATAAGACATTCCAAAATTAAGCATCTCAACAATGAAGATAACCAGTTTTTGAGAAACACCTCACTTAAATAGCAAAAGGCCTAAATCCACAAACAATTAGATAAGTATCTTTTTTTCCTATGGTAAAAGTGGTTTAAACATTATCAGGAAAACAAGAGGACAACAAATTCTAAGTCTGTTGCCTGCAAACACTGACAAAAAGAATATGTAAAACATTGTTGGAAATTTACAAAGCAAGCATTAAAACACATTTATCATGTGAAATACTTTTTTCTCTGAAGCACATACTTTAAAGTACATGTTCTGCTTCTGTCATCATATGGAGAAAACCACTGAATGAAAGATACACTGGAGAAGATAAATTATGAAAGATTGCCCAGATAGGAAAAATAGCATACAAGTTAAAGGCATTTGCAACATTAATAAGCAAGGTAAACAAGCTACTGAAGCAAAAAGGCTGCCAACTGGAAGCATCACTGGAAATATGTGGTTTCAATATTTGTATTCTTGGTGAAGAAACCCTGCATACTAAGATCTTACAGAAATACATATGAGAGATGTTCAAGCATTCCCAATTTAACAAATGTGATGGAAGAAGTTAAATTTCAGAGATATTAGAGAAACAAGGCTCAGAAAGTGTGCTGGCAGAAAGTATGTGGAATATGTGGAAAATATTGAAATTGAAGATGTCACTTAGATTGAATTGAAATTTTGTCCAGTGCAACTGAATGGATGATGATGCCATAGTCGCTTTCTGTTAAGAGCATCAAACATACTAAAACTATGCTCTATTACACACATGATGGAGATTGGAGAGTGTTCTTTCATAGTCTATGTATTTTCCTATCTAAATAAATTTGGCTAAAAAATTAAGCCTAGGTTATACCTATTAAGTGGCTATCCTCATCAGCTGAGGGGAAGAGACACCGTCAGTTGGTATTCTCTCACATATATGTAGCAGCTCCTGTAAAACAAATCACTGATCTTTTATGGATCTTCTTGGGGTTACTAGTGAGCAGAGAATTTTCTAAAATTCTCAGAAAAAATCTAACAGTACCTTAATAAAGTTAGCTTCCAAGGTCACCACTAAAGGCTAAAAATTAACTATATTTTTTATCCCAACTTACTTCCAACCATATTCAGAACCTGACCTACAAGGATTCTCAAGGAGATATGATTACATCATGAAAATATTTTCATGAAGAAAAACATCAACAATATAGATGACCAAATTTAAAAATAGACCCATGTATGTTATCAAAATACAGATATTTAGGTCCAAGAGATAAATATCTTTTCAAGTTAAAGACCCATAACAGCAACATACAAAAAAAAAAAAATCTATTGTTAAGTTAGAATTTTCTTCTCTATGAGAAGACTTAATTCTACAATCATCATACCTTAATGTAAAATTTAGTGCAATTCAAATCATAATCCAAATCAGTTTATTATTTTTAAAAGAGGATTGTCTAATATGATTTTAAGTGCATATGAAAAACAATCCAGAAGATAAATAAGAAAAATATAAATAACAAAAACACCCAGGAGAGCACTGGCCTTACCATTTATCTAAATAGGCAAAAATTTTGTATGAATAGACAAATTTATACTTTTATAGCATTGAGAATCCAGATATGAGTAGTGCTATTAAAACTATTAGGCATATTTAATAAATTTTAAAAGACAAAATGAACCTTCCAACTGAAAATTTAAAAATAAGTAAATGAATAGCAGCAATTTTATAAAAAATTAAGAATTTATCAAAAGTAAACTATACTAGAAAAAAACTTGATGTTTGATCAGTTTCTGTGAATTAAACTATAAAAGAGTGGTATATTTTTGAGTGAGCAATTTATTACAAATAATAAAAATTGTAATTACAGAGCACAAAAATTATTTAATATTTTTGAAGATACTGTAAGTTCCTATGATTATCAAACCACCCTCCAAAAAAAAATGAAGCTTATTTGTGGGAAATACAAAATTAAGATGGAGACACTGTTGTCAAGATAACAATAGACCAGCTACGATTCCAGGGAAGATGGAATCTTCACATTCCACTCTACCATTTCCCACTAGCTATAGGGAGACTCCTAATGCCTAAAGACAGTGTCAAATTCTTTCCCCATCCCATCCTCCCTTTCCCACACCCACTTTTTTTT
Organism: Cheracebus regulus; assembly: GCA_963574635.1. Classification (NCBI taxonomy): domain Eukaryota; kingdom Metazoa; phylum Chordata; class Mammalia; order Primates; family Pitheciidae; genus Cheracebus; species Cheracebus regulus. The sequence goes on along the minus strand of CAUYQU010052882.1, from coordinate 48,110 downwards.
CCCTCCCACTTTTTTTTTCCCTCTTATTCTTTGTCCTAACTTTAAGCAGTTCCATCCTGCTGGTGGTGGTAGCTGACAGTAACAGTAGCCTATAGTAGTGAAAACTATGAGGGACGGGAACTTTCTGTTTGCTATAGTCATTTTTTCCAGAGGGTAGAGGTGATTCCTGTTGTTTTTGCTTATTGTCTGTCCTTTTGCTTCTTGCATCAGATGAGGGTACACTTATGGAAGTGAAGAGGAGAGTATTAAACCCCAACTTCCTGACAAGAGGACTAAGCAGAAAGGGATCTGAAGTGCACAGGGGAGATGGCAGAGGAAGGAGCTAAGCAAAGGGACCCCTCAAATGTTTAATAAACTCCTAGATCACCCCTGGGTGATGCATAGATGTGGATCTCTGATTTTATTCAGAATATCAAAGATAAAGAAAATGGAGTAATAGACCACTAACCGTATCACAGATTGACCACTGATGGCAAATGTCTAGTATAAATACAAATACAAACAGAAAAAGGGTTGCAAACAGAATGCACATTGGAGACAAGGCTCAGGGAAGACACTAAAATTAGTGACCTGAACCTAAACAAGTCAACTGCTTGCTAAAACAAAATACATATATTCTCAGTGGGATTTAAATAAGATCCAGCATCTCACCTTTATTATTTAAAATACCCATGGTATAGTCTAAAATTATTCAACATATGAAGAACCAGAAAAATATCAACTGACACTGGAAAAGCTAATCAACAGATGTCCATGTTTAAATGTCAAATTTATAGAGTTCACTGTATTTATTAAATCTATAGATTTATGTGTTTTAGCACAGTGGGGAAATATTCAGCCACAATTTTCTGACAAGAACTTTAGCTATTTTAAAATGCCCCTGTAAATAATTGGGAACACTCTTGAAATCAGTGGGAAAATACAAAGTCTCAGCAAATAGATAAAATATGTAAAGAAGAATGAAATGAAAATTTTACAACTGAAAATTGAAATAACTGAAATGGAGGTTTTGACTGGGTGGGTTCAATTCAGAATGAAGATGACAGAAAAGAAGTCAGTGAACTTGACAGCAGATCAATAAAGATTATCTATCTAAATAGAGAGAGAAAAGTATTAGTAAAAAAAATCTATAGATTGAATAAATATAGTGAACTCTATGCATTAAAAACAAAACAAATCCTTTAGGCACATCAGAAGGAAACTGCTGGAAGCTAAACACAAAAAGGATAGTATAGCTTGGAGCTCTTACGTTGTGTCTCACCCACATAATATATCTAGGCTCCAGTCTATTCCAATCTGGCAGAAAGGCTTTGAAATAATTTTCTTATTCTTCTCCATTAATTCCAGAAAACTGACACAGAACAGAAAATTATACACCATATGTTCTCATTCATAAGTGGGTGTTGAACAATGAGAACATATGGACACAGGGAGGGGAACATCATACACCGAGGCCTGTTGAGGGGTGGAAGGCTAGGATAGCGATAGCAGGAGTTGTGGGGGATAGGGAGGGGTAACATTAGGAGAAATACCTAATGTAGATGATGGGGTGATGGATGCAGCAAACCACCATGGCATGTGTATACCTTTGTAACAAACCTGCACATTCTGCACATGTTCCCCAGAATTTAAAGTATATAAAAACTAAAAGAATGTTGTGTTGCAACTTCTGCCTTTTTGTTAAATTGAAATATGTGACAATAACATGCCCATTGAGATCACTGCACTCTAATTATACAAGGTGATTTTCCTTTAACTGTTTTATGATCTAGCAGAAAAATATTATCATAATTTTTATATATTTTAATATTTAAATGCAGTGTTCCGATGTGTCACATAAAATTAAGGTATTTTGTAAGTCATATATACATTATTGTGCATGAAATCCATCATGGAAATCATTCTCAAAATGATTTTAATGAAATTATCCTAAAAGCCATTTGCATTAATTCAGAAGTCTTCGGAACAGAAGTTACTGTGGACCACAGCTATATTCAATCTAGATTCATAAAAATACAAGCAATAGGAAGTTAAAGTTAATATAATGCTACTTCAAAACAGTATACATAGATATAAAAGAGTACACATTGTAAATTGAATTTTTTTCTTTGTATTGTGTGATGACTCAGTCGAACTTCTAATATTCTATTCTTTTTATCTGATTTTTCAAGCATTTTCCCCACTACAATATAAATTCTACTGTATCAGACTCAATTCTTAGTAAAGCTTAATCTCATTGAAAAGATTAAGAGGATTTAAAAGAAATCTTAAGGTAGGAAGCTTAAAAGTGCTTTATATCCATTAAATCATATCTATAAAGTCACCTAAGAATTTTAAAATTTCTAAGAAGGCTTGCTAAAAACAAGTCTTTAAAACATATGCAGGGATAGCATAGCATTTATTTTGATACATAGAGTTACTTTTATTTCTTAGAACATTTTCAAATAACCTGAGCAATTGAGTATTGCTATTTAATAACTAATCCCTTCCCACACTCTCACCCCTAATGCATATACAGACCAGTGTACACATGCAAAACAAATGCTTTGTGTATTGATTTAATGATCAAATATTTTGAGAGATAACTCATGCATTGTTAAACACATCTATTAAGACCACAAAACTCTATGTCTTTTTAAAGTGAAAAAGATCCCAGTTAATGTGTAAGAACAAGTATGAAATTCCATTTACACAGGATAGAGTAGAAGAAAGAGGTAGTTCTACTTGAATAGAATATTAATTATAAAAAGAAAAATTACTGCATTTTGAATGATGAACTCTTTTCTAAAGCTCAGTATAATAAAATCGATAGATGCAGAACTACAAATGTTAGATTCCAAAGTTATTGTTGAAAGAATTATTAATCTGGTTACACATCTTTTAAAACAAGACCATTGTAAAATGTGGAATTCAGTAGAAAATGTTCACACTTTTAGGAGTGTCCCAATTTATTACTGTTCAAATCAGTGGAAAGTTATGTAGCACTGTTAAGGGGATATTTGGTGCCATGTAGAATAATGTTTCATCTAATATTTATTTCCACGAGAAATCAAAGACACTGGTAATTTAAAATAATATACAAAAGGAAACTTCACATTTTTACAGCATAAAGTAACATTTTGGTAAAAGTATTAATATGGCTCCACTTCCACTTTTGAAAAAGTAAACATAAATTTGCAAATTTTTAAATAAACCATGCCCATAATGTTCAAATATATCACTTGAAATAGTTCAAGCAAAATAACTGTCAATAAAATCCTTTTGCAAATACCAATGACATTTTTCACAGACAGAGAAAAAATAATACAAAAATTTATATGAAACCACACAAGACCCAGAACAGCCAAAGCCATCCTGAGCAAAAAACAAGCAAACAAAACTGGAGACATCTCATTATCTGACTTCGAATAATACTGTAGAGCTACTGTAACCAAAATAGCATGGTACCAGCATAAAAACAAACACATAGACAAATGGAACAGAATAGAGAACCCGTAAATAAATGCATACATCTATACGAAACTCATTTTCAAAGATGCCAAGAGTACACATGGGGGAAAGAAGAATATGTTCAAAAAGTGATGCTCAGAAAATTAAACATCCATATTCAGAAGAATGAAACTAGACCCCCATCTCTCATCATACTCAAAAACTGAATCAAAATGAATAACTTAATAAAAGTCATGAAGCTACTAATATAAAACACTGGGAAAACACTCCAGGACATGGTCTGGGCAAAGATTTGTTGAGTGTTACTCCACAAGACCAGGCAACCAAAGCAAATGTGAAAAAATATCAATCTAAAAAGCTTCTACACAGCAAAGGAAACAGTCAACTAAGTGAAGAAACAATCCACAGAATGGGAATAAGTATTTGCAAACTACCCATAGGACAAGGGATTAATATTCAGAATATATAAGGACATCAAATAATAGAAAAAAATCAAATAATCAAATAAAACATTAGGCAGATGATCTGAACAGACATCTCTAAAATCAAGACCTAAATGGCCAACAGGTATATAAAAAATGTTCAACATCAATCATCAGAGAAATGCAAATCAAAACTACAATGAGATATTATCTCACCTCAATTAAAATTGCTTTTATCCAAAACACAGGCAATAATGAATGCTGATGAGGATGTGAAGAAAGGGTAACCCACATGCACTCCTGGTAGGAATATGAATTAGCACCACCACTGTGAATAACAATTTACAGTTCCCTTATGAAAGTAAAAATAAATCTACCATATGATCCAGCAATCCTGCTGCTAAATATTAAAAGAAAAAACTCAATATATTGTAGTGATATCTGCATTCCCACATTGCTTGCAGCACTACTGACAATAACCAAGATTAGGAAGCAACCTGCATGTCCGTCAACAGATGAATGGATAGACAAAAGGTGGCATGTATATATAGTGAAGTACTATTCAGCCATAAAAAAGAATGAGGCCCTGTCAGTTGCAACAGCATGAATGAAACTAGAGGTCATTATGTTAAATGAAGTAAGTCAGGAACAGAAAGACAAACTTTCCATGTTGTCACTTATTTGTATGAGCTAAAAATTAAAACAATTGAATTCATGGAGATAGTGAGTAGAATGGTGGTCACCAGAGGCTGGAAAAGGGTTTCAGGGAAGGGGAAAAGTGGGGATAGTTAATGAGCACAAAAATATAGTTAGAATAAGATCTAGGATTAATAACATAATAGGGTGACTACAGTCAACAGTAATTTATTGTACTTTTTTTTTTTGAGATGGAATTTCACTCTTGTTGCCCAGGCTGGAGTGCAATGGTGCCGTCTCGGCTCACTGCAACCTCCGCTTTTTCAGCTCACTGCAACCGCCACCTCTTGGGTTCAAGCGACTCTCCTGCCTAAGACTCGCGAATAGTTGGGATTACAGGCATTTGCTACCACACCCAGCTAATTTTGTATTTTCAGTAGAGATTGGGTTCCTTCACATTGATTAGGCTGGTCTCGAACTCCAGACCTCAGGTGAGCACACACCTCAGCCTCCCAAAGTGCTAGGATTACAGGCATGAGCCACCGCACCCAACCTACTGTACATTTTATAAAAACTAACAGTGGGATTGGAATGCTCCTAATGGATACCCTCTTTACCCTGAAGTGAATATTGCAAATTATATACCTGTATCAAAATATTATATGCACACTATAAATATATACATCTACTATGTATCCATAAAAATTTTTAAAGTATAAAGTTTTAAATAACTTTTAAGTTAAAATCATGACAATATTAACATGGTATCATTTTCAAGTTAGTGATAGAAAAAAATTTGTTGGAATTTAATGATGGGGGAAAAACTCATTGACAATAGACTGGAAGCAAGGGAAGAAGAGGTACATTAGAGGAGAAAGCAGCACTTTCAATTCAAAGTAATTTCATCCAAAATTTCCACAATTTCCCTGTGATATAAACTTCTGAGAAATTTTGCACTGTATTTTGTGGGATACAGGATTCTGGTGGAGTATTGATTACTGACATAATGAACATTTGCATATTCTATTGTGCATGGTAGTTTAATCTCAAAAGAGAAAACCTTTCCCTTTAAAAGTTGGTGTAGTCTATGGAATACTATGCAGCCATAAAAAAGGATGAGTTAATGTCTTTTGCAGGGACATGGATGAAGCTGGAAACCAACATTCTTAGCAAATTAACACAAGAATAGAAAATCAAACACTACATGTTCTCACTTACAGGTGGGAGTTGAAAAATGAGAACACATGGACACAGAGAGGGTAACATAACACACCATGGCCTCTTGGGGGGTGGGGGAGGCTAGGGGAGGGATAACATTAGGAAAAATACCTAATGTAGATCACAGGTTGATGGGTGCAGCAACCCCCCATGGCACGTGTGTAACTGTGTAACAAATCTGCATGTTCTGCTCATGTACCCCAGAACTTAAAGTATAGCAATTAAAAAGTTGGCATAGTTTATGTCTCAAGGTGTGGGGGAAAGCCATGTATTCCAAACCACAAATAATTTCAAAGTTTGGGAAAAAGTCTTTCTTGCATTGTTAAATACTAATACAACTCCAATCAGATATTGTAAGAGCAATATTTTCTGGTTCTAGTTCCCACAGAGAAATTTTGTGGTGAAATATGATAAATGAATTTTAATAGGTATGCCATTGCAGGAGATACAATGAAATGTATATTGAGAGTTTCTGACAACATTAATCTACCATATGCTTAAGGCTGAAAGTTAAAGTGACATTTTCTCTTCTTTTTAACCATTTGAAATTAACTAAAATTGGTAAAGCATTTGTGAAATGACATAATTGTGTAACCTCCTACAAAGAAATATTTTTAAAATTTGGGGAAAAAAGAAAAATTGAGGTAGGAAAAACCTGCATGTGGAAATGCAAGCTGGAGGGGAATATAGAAAATAATAACAAAAAAATAACTTTTGTTACTTCTGGATATCTGTTAATTTCCCCACCTATGCAACATGATAAAGAATGGGTACAAAAATCTAAATATTTCTCAAAGATTTAAAACAACACATCATAGATGGGAGACATTACGGATGTCTTAAATTTGTTCTCATCCTCTATGCATACACCTGTTGAAGTTGAGACTTTGGTTAATGAAAATTGAAGGGAACTGGCGTTTGTCATTTCAGGCTAGAGGAATTAAAGAGTAATTGCTCCAGCCGTGTGCTCTTCTTCCCTCCTGGTGGTAACAAATGAAGGTGCAATAAACTGAAACAGCTGGGAATACAGAGTGAGTCTTTAGGTAGGGAAAAAACTGCCTCAGAGATTACTGAAGTTTTGCAAATTTTCTGTGACCCAGAACTAAATGTCTTTGGTGTTAATCTTCTGAGATTTTGTCTTTGCGACCCACAGTGTAACATACCCTATCCTGAGTAAGACATTCAATACATATTTAAAAAATGCTTATCTGTTTTTGTACTTGAATGCAAATTTAAATAGTAAAATAGCCACGTAAGAATTACAACATCTAATAGTACTATGAACAAATGAAAAATTTATTTTTAATGTTTAGAAAAGCATACATGAAGCCAAGATTATTGGTTTTTCAAATTCTCCATTGGCTCCATAGGACTGACCAGTAAAAATGAGAAGTCTTCACATGGAATTTGAGACCTAACTTGACATATCTTTTAATTTCTAACTGATACTAATAGGAATGTACTCCTAATTTTATGTGCTTGAAATTCAACCAGAAGAACAGAGTAATGAAAAATGACTAAGAACTGGGATCCACAGTGACCCTCCAGTTCTGCCTAGAGTAGAAACTGTCCTGGGACAGCTCATGCAATATCTCTCCGACTGTTTCTCACCTGTAAAGTGAAGTGGGTGGACAGTAGAATCTCTATCATTTACTCAACGTATTGCTCTATTTTCATACTGCTATAAAGAACAGCCCGAAACCGGGTAATTTATAAAGAAAAGAGGTTTAATTCACTCACCGTTCAGCGTGGCTGAGGCCTTAGGAAACCTAAAATCACGGTGCAAAGCAAGGAGGAAACAAGACAACCTCCTCCCAAAGCAGCAGCAAGGCGAAATGGCGAGTGAAGAAGAAAGAACCCATTAAAACACCATCAGATCTCACGAGAGTTCACCCACGATCAGAACAGCAGAGGGGAAACTCGCCCCATGTTGCAATTACCTTCACCTGGTCTCTCCCTTGACAGGTGGGGATGATAACAATTATAATTCAAGATGAGATTTGGGTGAGGTGACAAAGCGTAACCATATCACTCAATTTCAAAGACCTGCCTGAAGATTCCTGTTCTACTTTACCACATAGTGGCTTTTGTTTCCGTTGTTTCATTTCTCTGACCTATCTTTTTCTTATTTCATTATTTCCTAGAAATATTTTGTTGTTTCTATGGCTTATTGATATTTCAAGTCCCCACCAAAATGTCACTTTCTCCATAACGCTTTTCTTCTTCTCTGACTAAAATTATCTGTTTGAATTATATTAGCACATTATCGCTGTAGTGTTTATTTTTTTAATCCACCAATTGTTTCCATATTTTGCCTATTCAATATATTATAAATTCATAAACCGTGAAATACATGTCTACGATTACTTGTATGTCATGCAGTATCCACTATGGCCCTTTTATGTTGCATGTGCTCTAAATATACTTTTGGCAACAATGGGTAAAAAGGCACGAAAGAACACAAGGATAAAAGTAATAAAAGAGAAAAACGTGGCTTTTAGAGAATCATTTTCCTATAAGAACTTATTAGAAAGAGGTCACTACCTTTATTCTATCAAGATAAATTATTTGTTCTTTAACTCTATTAATCCATTTTCCAAATATGACTCTTCTATTTACTATTTTCTTGTCTAAAACCTAAAAGCTTTTACTTAAGCTAGATCTCAGAGTTACTGAGACCTATAATCATTGTTTGGAATGATTTTACTTGGGGGAACTTTGTGCTTCACTGATCTTGAAAGAGTAGAGAATAACAACATTTCAGAATGCATTAGGAACATTTTAAGAGCAGAAAATGTTTACCCAGACCACTCAGGTTCTGTTGGATTATCTCACACAATACTGATTGTCATAGAGTGGAATCAAGAAAAAATAGTTTATTCATTGGTTAGTTTTTAAACGATCTGCATTTTGAAAGAACACATATATTTATACATATTTATTTACACAAACATGAACATATATATACATACACACAAACATATATATGTATGATATAATTTTTACATGTCATCCAAATATATACAAAGTGAGCAGAGATAAGGAAAAGTCTGTATCTCTCTGGTGTGCCTGTGCTTATCATTCCTCTACAACTGAATGCTGAAGTAGCAAGTAGCAAGCAAATTCTTAAAGTTGCTTGTGTTTAATAAAAGGCTGACATCTTCAAAGTAATAGTAAACTTAATTATGGTTTGCATAATGATTAACACAGTGTTTTTCTCATACACTGATTCATTTGGTATTCATTTAATAATATAAAACAGATAAAACAAGCACCTACAAAGAAATTTGAAGGTTTGTCATTTGTCTTTGATCCAATTGTTAAAAATTTTAAGGTCACAGCTTGAGTCTAAGTTTTCTTATTCTAAATTTTTACTGCCTTGTTTCTTCAATCATGATATGTCAAAATTTTCCCACTTAGAAAATTTTAATTGTATTTTTTCGTTAATCCTTTCCATAGTTTACTTGCTCATTAAATAGAATTGTTTTACCAGTATACAAAAATGATTGCTGTTTTCTATCTATGAAAGAGTCTATAACTGTTCTGAAAGACCGTATTATTTGAAGAATTCACTTTTCCAATTGAACAAGGTCTACTGACATTATATTTAGGACACTTTGCTCTTATGACCAGTCGCTCAAAGTATTCAAATCTTCCCTTCTGAGAATCTAATTCTTTTCAGAGATCAAAAGAAAAAAGTTGACTGATCATGTTGAGATCTGTCCTGTACACCATCCCTAAATTTCTGTACCTGATTTAGTTCTAAATAGCTTCCAAGTGCTCTTTCCTAGTCTTCTGTTAATTCTGAGAACTCATTATATCTTTCCAGTAACATAACTTTAATTCGATTAGCCAGGGGTATTTGTGTTACTTCTTATGAAACAATCTTGGTATTATTGGTCATCATCAATCTAATCATAAATATTTTTCTCCATACAAAACATGTCATACAGGGCTAAGCACATACTTAATCAAATGTGATGATTAGAAAACAAATTACTTAATGTATAATTGAATAAGGAACGTATTATTCAATATAATGTATTATCTACTGGCAATAACATTCAGTGACCTACCCAGCCCAGAAACACATTAACTCATTCACTTAGAAAATGACATTTTGTTACTTGAGAGCTAGAATGCATAAGATATAACTACCATTGGGTAATTACAAGAGTGATTTTTGCATTTCCATAAGTCTCAGGGTTAAATTTCCATACTTCATCATATATATGATGGAAGATATAATTTCTTTAATAATATGATATGAAATGATATATGATATGATCCGTCCGTTGTATAACTGGGGACTATTATGAAGTAAAAATGGTTATTAATGTAAACAATCAAAACATATAAAAAGGGGATAACTCAGCTTTGGATGATAGCACATTCTAAACAATGTAAGAAGCTGGTTACAGTGGCAATCACCTGTATCCCAACACTTTGGGAGGCTGAAATAGGTGAATCCCATAAACCCAGGAGTTCCAGACCAACCTGCGCAACATGGCAAAGCCCCACCTCTATAAAAAGTACAAAAATTAGCTGGTCATGGCTGCATGCACTTGTAGTCCCAGCTCCCCGGAAGGCTGAAGTGGGATGATCACCTGAGCCCAGGAGGTTGAGGCTGCAGTGAGCTATAATCATGTCACTGTACTCCAGTCTGGGTGACAGAGTGAGACCCTTTCTCAAAAATAAACGAACAGACAATATATGGAATTAGAAGTCAAATATGGAGAGTGTTGATTATATAAAGTACCTGATATCACCAAATCCAGTAAATTAATATGATAAAGTATTAATACCTCTCACATACAGAAATAGCTCTTCTAACTTTCCAGAATAATCAAAACTAAAAATTAGAAGTCAGTTTTAAAACAGGCTGATGAATTTATACTATAATTAATGCTTGAGGAATCAAAAATAATTTATTATTTTCATGAATATTGGAACAATAAAAATATGCTTTCTATAAGGGCAGCAAGCAGCTGATTTACAAATAAGGCATAAAACTTCAACCCAAAAAGCAAAAATAAGACAAAGCTCTGTGTGTGTGTGTGTGTGTGTGTGTGTGTGTGTGTGTGTGTGTGTGTGTGTGTGTGGTTTAAAATTAAAAAAAAAAAAACAAGTGTGGTAGCTTGCACCTGTCAGCTACTTGAGAGGCAGAGGCAGAAGGATCACTTCAGCCCAGGAATTCAAAGCTGTAAGGTGCTATGATTGCACCTGGAAATTGTCACTGAACTCCAGCCTGGGCAACATAGTAAGACGCTGTCTTTAATAAAAAACAAAGAAGTAGAAAAAAGTGCAAAAAAAGAAGTCAAGAGAAGAGGAAAGAAGCCAGTCATGATGGCTAATATTGGAAGAAGATACTACTGAAGAAAAATGTAAAAGAATTAGGCAAATTACACATTTAAACTTTCTTTCTTTTGAATTATTTGAAAATGTTCTATCTGAATTATTTGAAATGTTTTATCTAAAAAATTAATCAACCTGTATTCCTGTCATGTGACTGTAGGTGATAGATCTGAGACAGCCAATGAAATGTCTTTCCAGTTGTGATATCTAGCAAGGAACTTTTTGAAACAATTTAAGTTATTTACCAGTGAATAAAGAAATGTGTTAGCAAAAATTCTAACAAACATTCAACTATTTATTTCTCCTTTGTAGGAAAAGTGTACTAATATGTGCTAATTAATATTTATTCTGGAAAATATTCAGAATAAATTTTTTGTTTCCAAAACTACATTTCATTGCAAATTGTTGTCATTACTTTTAAACATTCAGAGAATAAAACTGGGTTTTTAAAAATAGCCAGGATTTTGGTGCATATAAGACATTCACTTAAAACACCAAAAAGTTTAGAAAATAAGTGCACATCAAAATAGAAGTACTTCTTCCTCTCTCCTTAAATAATTTAATTGTATTGCAGATTTGGGTGCTTTAGATCACTTTATTTTGAGAAGACTGTTTAGTTGTTGTTAGTGAAATCAACAGAAAAATAGTAAATAAATAATAGTGATCTAATTTTTAAAATCATCTAGTCCATAATTGGCTCAGATGCTTTGATTATTTATCTAATAATTATTATCAGTATGCTTTGCAGGTTTCCTTTAAGTTATAGACTGTTTATTTTTCTCTTGACTCATGCATAATGAGTCTCTTTCACTGTTTAAAGGTATTATATTGATAACAATGAAAGACTATTTATTGAACTTATTGATGTAATTTTGCCATTGCCAAATATAAAAAATTTAAAATGTTCTCACATTAGCATTCTAAAATAAAAATATTTTGAATGCTATTTTAAAACATCACATTATCATAGACATATCTGTGTAAATATTCTTCTTCTATTTATTTTATCTAAAATAATTTATTAACATTATTTATAAATAACAATATTCTACTCCATTAGTATACAATGCAATGCAGACTGCATTGATTTTTTTTTGCATTGAAAATATCTGTTTTTTAATTTTTAAATTAGATTTAAGTTTTGGGATACATATGCAGAACGTGCAGGTTTGTTACAAAGGTATACACCTGCCATGGTGGTTTACTGCACCCATCGACCCATTATCTACATTAAGTGTTTCTCCTAATGCTGTCCATCCCCTAGCCCCCACCCACCCACGGGCCCCACAGTGTGATGTTCCCCTCCCTGAGTCCATGTGTTTTCATTGTTCAACTACCACTTATGAGTGAGAACATGTGGTGTTTGGTTTCTGTTCCTGTGTTAGTTTGCTGAGAACGGTGGTGTCCAGCTTCAACCATGTCCCTGCAAAGACCCTGCAAAGTTCAGAAAGATTTAAAAAAATAAGTAGCTTACTCCATATAAAATTTAAGTACACATGGCAACAATAGAATTTATTATTAATTGGGGAGCAGAGGGAGAGAGACAAGGGTTGAAAACTAATTATCAGGTGCTATGCTCAGTACCTGGGTAACAAGATCTTTTGCATCCCAAACTTCAGTATCATGTCATATACACAGGTAACAAACCTGCGCATGTACCTCCAGGATCTAAAATAGAAGTTGGAAAAAGAAATATCTAAGGAAAGTAATTTATTTTCCCTCTGTTATCTCATTGAAGCTTATCCATAGTTCTCTTACTTCATATGGTCTTGAATTATTCTTTGTATTTACGGATTGTGTCACTATTAGGAAATAAGGTATTTAAAGCAGGGACCATGGTTTGCTATGCTGTGACTTTTCTACAACTCTGAACATGATTTCTTTCTTTTTTTTTTTTGTAGAAAGTAGTTTATTTAGAGAGAGAGGGGAGAAAAAAACAGGAGAAGGAGAAAGAAAGAAACAACTAACTCTCACACTGAGTGAGAGAATCCAGAAAGATGGAATCCAGGAGAGGAAAGCAGCTTCCACACTGAGTGGAAGGGAATTGAGAGAGAGGGATGGCGTTTAGGAGGGGAAGACAGGCTTCCACAAGAAAGTGGAAGGAGACTCCAGAGGGACAATCCAGGAGAGAGAAAGCTGGCTTCCACGAAGGGAGTGTTTGTGGAAGGGGACCCAAACGTGGAGTCCCCTGAACATAATTTCTAAGAGAACTGAGTAGATGTTTGTTGACTGGACCTGAAACATGTACCTATGTCCATTATTATATTTTCTTAATATGGTATGCTTAATGTAGTGAACAAAATAATAATATAGAGAGAGTATTGTTTAAAATACCCCACTTCCAACTGTTGAAAGTGCCAAAGAAATTGTAAGTTTGAAAGTTAGGTGGAATAAATGAAGAGTAAATGATATAGAACTAGTCAAAAAAGAGGATGACTTCATGAAGAAGTGAATTTTGATCCTGCTTTTGAAGAATATATCAAATGTAGCTTAGAGAGTAAGGATATATGGAAAGAATACAGGCTGTAAATTTCAGAAAATACTATTTTTGTTTGTTTTTAGCTATGCAAACTTAAGCTATTTAACCTAGGATTCTATTTTCTAATCTGTAAAATGAAGATAATAGCACTCACCTTAATTAACTGGGTGTTTTGAAGTTTAAATAAAATATAGAATCTGATATTTTGTAAATTCTAATTTTGAGTACACATCAGGGTTATCATTTCAATTTTTTTCATCAATTTCTTTAGGCCATCAGAGAATCAAAAAATTAATATTTAAGAAAAAATATGTTTGTTTTGTAAATAAGAAATACAGCACTATCCTTCCATATCTCATTCTTGATTTCACTATGTCCAAGTTATTTTATAGAGATAATTTTTATATTTTATTTTGCCATGTACCAGATAATCTTTCAGATAAGTGGTATAACTGTTCAGTCAGCTTAATATTTTGACATTCTTTACTATTCATTCTAGTTGTTGCAACACCAGTAGAATCTATATCCTACTTTCCCATCAGTCAAGTAGGAGACCATACAGACTTTAAGGACTGGTTAGAGAATGATAATCTTAATAGAAGAGAAATTGATTGTGAAACTGTGAAAGAAGATTGACTCCTGCATTTAAGACTATAAATCTATGAAGGGAGGACCTCAATATACTTTTTCTACCATTATTTTCTTTCATTTTGATAGATGGCATCTAAAAGCTACTTTATAAAGATTTGTTGCATGTGTCTATAAATGAATAAGTGAATGAATGAATGAAATATAAAAATAAAATTTTAAATCCACAGAAATGCTTTATGTAAATTTAAAATACCGTGTTAAAATATTAAAATCTAGTTCATTGTGTCATGAGTGCAAAGCCAGAAAGAACATAAAAAATTTCCAGTAAGTTAATTCCTACTTAAGCTACTCTACAGTATCTGTTTAATAAAAACACTGAAAATTTTAAACTAACCTTTATAATTGTTATAAATACACATTTTGATATGTGTGTGTATATACATACACCTCTTGAGACAGATATATATATACACACACATTGATACACACACACACACACACACACACCTTAACATATAGAGAGAGACGAATATAGAGATCACTCATATAAAACATTTGAGTTAAGCTCTATGTTTTGTTCACAAGTCTTGCTTCTTCTAGAATTTTTCTGTACATGTTTCTCAAGGAGACAAGTACCCTGGCTTTTCAGAATCATGTGTAATCCTGAAGAGGAGATGTGAAAATATGGACTCCTGCTGCTTTATGCGAGACTGCAAAAAAGGTTCAATTTTCAATTAAGACTGGGTAAAATATTTCTCAGTTATATAACACTTTTCTTAAACATTTAGTTCTACAGTTTTCTTTTCAGGTTTTCTAGACTGTAGTAATTTTCCACTGGAATATAATTCCATAGTTGAGGAAAATGACTAATCACATGAAGAAAAAAGGGTACCATGAGAACATCACTTGAAAAAATATTAATCACAGTCTACCTCAATTTGAGAGGCCCAGTCTTTATAAGATAGTCATAGTACATTACCTGCAGGAGTGTTCCACAGAAGTCCAACCAATGTTTTCCATGGGGTTTCACCCAAGACCTGACGAATCATAGTTTATCTGGATGAAGCACAGGAACATATTTTTACACATTCTTTTTAATACCTCTCTTACATTTTATTTATGTATGTATTTTTCTGTCCTTAGGTTTAGGTGTTCATGTACAGGTGTTAACCATCAGCAGTGTATAAGCAAGAACACAGGTTTTTAACAATTGTGACTGGTAACTATTATGTAATCAACTAAATTCCAGGTAAGCATATGAAGATCAAAATACAAGAACCTTAAAATTCAAACAAACAAAGAACAAATAGAAATCTGTTTCTTGTGAAGTATGAAATATTTAAAAAAATTTTTCCCATTTCTTCCAAAAAACAAGGTGGATCTTTTCTTAAACTAGTATCTCTTCTAAAATTGGCCATATTGAAATTAACCTAACTTAGAAAATATGTCTCCCTCTCTCTTCTTCCTTCATACCCACATCCACACACACACACACACACACACACACACATACGCAGATAAAAAAAAAATACTTGTGTCTTATAATGCACAAGATATCTGCTAATGTAATAGGCAATTACATTCCTAAATGATGACTTTCATATTCACAATATAAAAATGCTGTCATGCTGTGGATGTGCATGAATAATTAATAAGTTATAACTCTTGAGATAATACCTATGAAACACACACTGGTATTTAGCAATAATCATGAAAGAATCATTGCAAATGTATATATGAAATAGATTACAAATATATCATTAAAATAGATTCTGCTATATATTTGACTTCCACCTACAAATTATTAAAGAGATGAATTTTACTAGAAAACTCATGGTTTTCATTGTAGATTGTATGATTAAAATGATAAATTCTAGATTTGAAAAGATCATGAATATTATGTATTTCAATATTATACTTAGTTGGATAAGTAATATATGTAAACAACGGTTATGATGTTTACATATAATTTACATCCTCCCTTTTCTCCTACTCTATAAAATATATTTGGAAAAATATATAGTCAAACATTAATACAAATAAAGTCATTGATAAAAAACAGAGAGATCACAAGAGCAATTCTCTCATGGTAGGGAGAATAATAGAAATGGTTATGAAAGCATAGCAACCAAGTTAGGACAGTTACTGAGATTGGAAACAAAGATTTAATTTTGAACTTTTCAGCAATTATATCAAACTTGGAAATGTGAGGGATTGTATTATTCTTACTGTCTAGAAAGAAGAACATCATCATTTTATCTGGGAAGAGAAATTGCTGGCACTAAAGGCAAGAGGATTACACTTTTGTAACATAAGGTGATATTTTCAACATAAGTTTTTTTTAAAAAAAGATTCTAAGATCTCTTGAGATTTTATTTTACATTTAGAATATCCTATTAATGGTTAGCTTTCATGATTGTGAAACTTTTAAAAATGTAGTCAAATCAGTAAATTTTATTATGATTTTATCTTCAAAATTTATAGTTGATATCTTAATTTCTCATATTACAAATACTTAATTAAAAAAATGAAGGTGGATATTATCCAACCTAGGCCTACTTGTCATTACTCAGCCTTGTCATCATCCTGATCATTTTCCCTTGACACTAGGTTGTGTGTCAGTATCAGCTCTTAAAATGACAAGCAGATCCTGCTCGATAATTCAAAGAGTTTCTAGTCAATCTTTGTCCTTCATGTCTTTGAACATATTCCCTATATTTTATAATCACTCACATGTGTGTTCCACTTCACAAAGCATAAGTGCAAATAAACAAACATGTCTAGATTACCTTGTAGTTTAGGTATACGTGTGTGACCCAGATTCTAGATGTCATCACAGTGAGAGAACTGGATTCAAAAGGGAGCAACTTGTGGAGCTATAAAGGGGATGCCATCTCCAGATAAGTGCCATGCCGAGATATTTCCTTCTATAATTTGAAACAAGCAGTAAAAAACTCGTGACATCCAGTCCCGAGTCTCGTAAGATTTGGTAGTTCTGAGTTTCTGCTAGAGTGGCTGCTGTGTTATGTGGGTTAGATGTGATTCCTATCTGTAAAGCTACAGAGTCTGGCTTATGACACTCATGGAGACAGCCTTAATTTGGCTTACTATAAGAAAGTACCATATACTAGGTGGTCTATATATAAAAGAAATTATTTCTAACAGTTCTAGAGACTGTAAGATTGAGATGAGGGTGCCAGAATGGTGGGGATCTGGTGAGGGTCTTCCTCCAAGTTTCACTTCTCATGTATCTTCCCATAGCAGACAGAAGGCAAACCAGTCTCTGACCTCCTCTTATAAGGGCACTGATCCTAATCATGAGGGTGGAGCCTTCATGACCTAATTATCTCCAAAGATCCTACTTCCAAGTATCCTTATATTGTGAGTTAGAGTTCAACATATGAATTTTAGAGGGACAGAAATACTCAATTTATATCTTTCGATTCTTCCCCTCAAATTCGTGTAATTCTTGCATGCAAAATATATTCAACCCAACAGCCCTAAAAGTTTTAACTTATACTAGCATAACCTCTAAAGTTTAAAGTGCAAAGTCTTATCTAAATATCATCTACATTAGATATAGATGTGACTTGAGGGTCAATTCATCCTGAGGCAAAATTCCTCTCTAGGTGTTAATTTTTGAAACCAAACAAATTGTGTGCACCCAAGCTCCAATAGTAGGACAGGCATAAGATAGACATTCTCATTCCAAAAGGGAGAAACAGGAAAGAAGGAAGGGGTGATGGTTTCAAGCAAGTTCAGAACATAGCAGTGAAACTCCAGGTGATCTTAAGGCTCAAGAATAATTATCTTTGGCTAGATGCTCTTCCTTCTGATCCCACTGGGGTAGCTGACTTGTCTTACAGAATTATTGGATCAGCAGTTACACCCTTATTGCTTTGGGTGGCCCCAGCCTCACAATTTGGGACAGCCTCTCTGTTTATGGTTATTTGAGTGAAGGCCATCTGTACTGCTGAAAGCAAAGTGATATCCCCAATCCCAACAAAAAAGACATCCTAAATGTTCTCTCTTAACATACTCTCTCATTCTTTTGTGATATGGATAGGCTGAGAATTTTCTAAATATTTAATTTCTAGTTCTTTTTTTTAATAATTTGGTCTTCAAGTCAACTATCTCATCACACATTTTATTATGAAAAGTCAGAAAGAACAAACCACTTCTTCAACATTTTGCTGAGAAGTTTCTTCAGTTCAATATTAATGTTATTGATTGCAATACCTACTTTCCACAAAACAACTAGAAGGTAAATAAAATTCAGCAAAGTTCTTTTCTACTCCATAACACAGATCACTTCTTCTCCATTGTCCAATAACATGCTTCTTATTTTTACCTGAGACCTCATCAGAATGGCAGCCACAATGCAGTGTTCTATATATGATTTATATATGATTGAAGAAAACAGAAACTTTCTCTACCTCTCTTCTAAGCCCTGAACAGAATTGTCTTTAAAAGTCTTTTCATGGTCGGGCACAGTGGTGCATGCCTGCAATCTCAGCACTTTGGGAGGCTGAGGCAGTCAGATCATGAGGTCAAGAAATCAAGGCCATCCTGGCCAACATGATCAAACCCCATCTCTACTAAAAATACAAAAATTAACTGGGCAAGGTGGCATACACCTGTAGTTCCAGCTACTCAGGAGGCTGAGGCAGGAGAATGGCTTGAACCCTGGAGGCAGGGGTTGCAGTGAGCTCAGATCACACCACTGCAATCCAGCGTGGGTGACAGAGCAAGACTCCATCTCAAAAAAAAAAAAAAAGTTTCTTCACAAGAGTCTCAACTTCTTCTAGCATATACTTCTTTCAGCTTCTATCCATTATCTGGTGCTAAAATTGATTTTGCTTTTTTAAGTACTTATCATAACAACATCCCACCCTCTCAATACCAAAATCTGTTTTAGGATTCTCCAGAGAAACAGAATCAATAGAAATATATATAAGGATATTTATTATAAGAAATTGGCTCACACAAAGCTAGAAGTTGAGAAGTTCCACAATCTGCTGTCTGCCAACTGGAGACCCAGAAAAGTTGGTGGCATAATTTGAAGTCCTAAGAGTCAGAGAGTCAATGATGGCTCCAGTCTGGCTATGAAGGCATGAGAACCAGGAGCACTCATGGCAAAAGCAATGTCTCAGCTCACACAGTAGGGCAGAGGGCAAACTCAACCTTCCTCCATCTTTTTATTCTATTCAAGCCTTCAACAAATTGGATAGTGCCCACCCACATGGGGAGGGTCACATGCTTTACTCAGTCCACCAGTTCAAATGTTAATCTTTTCCAGAAACGCCCTCAAAGTCGTACCCAGACATAATGTTTAACCAGCTATCTGGGAATCCAGTGGCCCAGTCAAATTTTTTATTTTTTAATTATTTTTTACATTTTTATTTATTTTTGAGATGGAGTCTCGTTGCGTTGCCCAGGCTGGAGTGCAGTGGTGTGACCTCAGCTCACTGCAACCTCTGCCTCCTGGGTTCCAGCAATTGTCCTGCTTCAGCCTCCCAGGTAGCTGATACTAAGGGCACTTGCCACCATGCCCAGCAAAATTTATATTTTTAGTAGAGACAGGGTTTCACCATGTTGGCCAGGAGGGTTTCCAACTCCTGATCTCAGGTGATCCCCCCACCTCAGCCTTCAAAGTGCTGGGATTACAGGCATGAGCCACCATTCCTGGCCTTTATTTATTTCTTTATTTTAGATGGAGTCTTGCTCTGTCATGCAGGCTGGCATGCAGTGCTGTGATCTTGGCTAACTACAACCTTCACCTCCTGGGTTTAAGCAATTCTCTTGTCTCAGTCTCCCTAGTAGCTGGGATTATGGGTGTGCACTACCACATCCAGCTAATATTTGTGTTTTTAGTAGAGACAGGGTTTCACCATGTTGGCCAAGCTAGTATCAAACTCCTGACCTCAAGTGATCTGCATGCTTTGGCCTCCCAAAGTGTTGGGATTACAGGCGTGATCCACTGCGCCACGACCCAGTTAACACAAAAAAACTAACCATCAAAGAGACCATGAGCTCTACCTTCAGCCAGTTGAAGGATAAAATCCTGAATTTAATTTTCAGCATTTTTACTCCTATGTCTACAGGAGGTCAAGTTCTCAGCAGACATAAAGCTTTCAGATTATGTATATGCTGCTTAAGCTGGCAATTCAAATTCCTGAGCTCATCCTTCTCTTTCCCCATTCTGTCTAGCAACATTAGAAAAAATCAGCCAATTACATTATATTTCTGAATTTGAGAAGACTTTCAAAAGTATCATATACTTAGTCATTGAGACCTTTGCTTCTTGTAAGTGGTTGGTTAGGAGTACCCAATGGTGATTATTTCTCTATTGCCAGATCATGCCATGGGCTATCAGTGCTCTCTGAACTGCTGAAAATAGTGTCATGATGAGAGGAGATTGTTCCTGTGACTTTGACCTCCTTCACCTTGTCCCTTCATGAGCAGGAACTGAAGGGGCTCATTTCACTCAGCCTGCAGGCCATGGATGGCTAAGAGTTAACAGCTCAGTAAAGGGTGACTTAGGGCCAGGGTTTCAGGCTGGAGGGTAGAGTGTAGCTGGGAGCCCAGCCATTCTGTATGAATCAGAATCTTTAAATCTAATCATGTTCCAGAGTAAATTCCAAAATTCCCAGAACCAATTCTGAACAAACTCATCTTTATAAGTCACTTTAAAAAAAAAAAACTATTCTCAGCACCAAAATCTATATTAGTTATAGAAACAGAACCATTATGGTATACATTAATACATTTATGTATTAGAATTGTGATATATATTAACATCATACTAACACAGTAATGAATACATAAACATTATACTGAACAAATTTAAAACTCATTCTCAGGGATAAGTAGAATCAGAGTAGATCTAGACACCAGACCTTCCAGTACTTTATTTTGAAATTCTCGGCCTCCAGAACTATGAAAAATAAATATTTGTTGTTAAAACCTCTCAGTAAGGTATATTTTTTATAGCAGCCTAAACTAAGATGCTGATCAAAGCAGGTAATAATTACATGGTAACCTGCTAAGACCATGTTTCCATCAAGAAGCTATAAAGCAAGAA
Organism: Cheracebus regulus; assembly: GCA_963574635.1. Lineage (NCBI taxonomy): Eukaryota > Metazoa > Chordata > Mammalia > Primates > Pitheciidae > Cheracebus > Cheracebus regulus. The sequence continues at coordinate 26,875 of CAUYQU010052882.1, read as the reverse complement.
AGAAAATTTACTTTGTTAGGTTTAAGTGGAGAAAAAATATATTAAACAATACTGGGTTCCCAGAAGTTAGAATGGGACATGTAGAAAGACTACTATGAACCTGGGGATGATTAGCCCTTAAATTCTAATGAGTCTGATTTGCCATTGTAAGAAGCCTCCCTACCCTCAGTGGAAGCAGACTCTGCACTCCTTTCTGAAGGCATTAAACTTATATTGCACCAGGAAACTGTAATGATCTCACCTGAGGCAGTTGTCCTTTAAAACAATGTTGATTCTTTTCAGGATTCAAACCCGCCATCCCTCTCTATCTAAGCCTATAACTAGACTCAAGGCCCAGTAGGCCCCTAATAGTAAAGTACAAAGTGTGACCCTTGAGACATACTTCAGTCAAAATGTACTTGAGTTTTCCAATTTATACAAACAGAAATTCAGGGAACCTGTGCGGGAATGGATAATAAGGGTTAGAATAATGGCAGAGGCAACATAAAGTTGGGTCAGACAGAATTTACTGATATGGGCTCACTAGGCAGCAATTATGCATTCGATGCTGTGGCTCAGGAAGTAAGAAAGGGTTCTAACAGCTTATTTGGTTGGCTGAATAAAACACAGACCAAAAGTTGGCCCATAGCGTGAGTTGGAAATGCTGGACCTCCCTGGATTTACCAAATCAAGGGATTTAAAGGCTTATGGAGACTGAAATGTTAGAATTGATTTGTCATTTTTGACCCGCTCACTTACTCTGGGAGAGTTCAGAAGACATACCATAGCTACAAGAAATAAATTTGTGAGAGGAGCCTCAGCATTCTTGAAGAAAGCTGCTATTGATCTTCTCTGTAGGGCAGACTTTACAGTGGGAACTGAATTGGAAAACCTAAATGCAATGGGAATAATTGAATCATGGAGTAGCAGGAGCCAAGGTGGGTGTGGTCACCATAATGAACAGCCAAGGAGAACAGCAAACAAACAGTCCGACTCTCACAGACCTACAACTTCATCTAATGGATCATGGAGTTACTGTAAGAAAATAGATTATGACGCCTACTAAATTCTTACAGATCTGTAAGGGCAAAACAGTTCTACATTAAGTAAACAAAAATCTATCCTGAATCATAGAAATAGAGTCATGATTCCTCAGTCAATACTCAGAGGTAAGCTAGTTTACAGACTCAAAACTGATCTCCCTGAGAAAGGACACTGTTACACTATCAACAATGTATACAGTAGTGCCCCCCTTATCCACAGGGAGTATGTTCCAAGATTGAGTGGATGCCTGAAACCACCAATAGTACCAAACTCTATATGTACTGTTTTTTCTATGCATACATATGTGTGATAAAATTTAATTTATAAATTAGTCACAGTACTTGAACACACTGTGATAACCACAATAGTCAACTTAATAATCAGGATGGCTACTAAGTGAATAATGGGTGAATGGCACCTGCATCATAGATACACTGGATAAAAGGATGACTCATTTCCTGAGAGGGAGAAAGATGATGTGAGAGTTCATCATGCTACTCAGAATGGTACATAATTTAAAATTTATGACATGTTTATTTCTGGAATTTTCCACTTAATATTTTGGACAGCAGTCAACTACATTGACTACACAGTTACCACAGGTAACTGAAACCATGGAAAGTAAAACTACAGATAAGTGGGGACTACCTGACTGTTAGTCTTTCCCCCTGCATTCCACAAGTGACTCCACAGCCGTTTACTAGTGTAACTCTGCATTAAGGAAAGGGAAATAATCAGACCTTTGGAGGACTACTGGACACTGTCCCCAAACCCATACTAATTTCAGGAGACATAAAACATCACTGGTGTCTACCAGTCAGAACTGAGACTTATGGAAGTTAGGTAAGCCGCAGTTTTTACACAGGCTCAATGGGCCCACTGAGTCCCCAGACACACCCTCCTGTGGTTACTTCCCCAGTTTTGGAATGCACATTTGGAATATACATACTCGGCAGCTTACCTGAGGAGTGAAAATTGTTATGGTAGAAAAGGACAAGTGGAAGCTACTGGAACTATCTCTAAGCAGGGAAATTGTAAACCAAAAGCAATACCTTATTTCTGAAAAGGTTGCAGAGATTAGTTCAATCATGAAGAACTGAAAAATGCAGGGGTGGTGATTTCCATCTTACCCCAATTCAACTCCTCTATTTGATCTGTGCAGAAGACAGATAGATCTTGAAGAATGATCATGGATTAACAAAATCTTAACCAGGTGGTAACTCCAATTGCAGCTGCTGTACCAGATGTAGTTTTATTGCTTGAGCCAATTAACACATCTCCTGGTCCCTAGTATACAGCTATTGATCTAGCAAATTTTTTTCTTCATTCTTGTTAATAAGCACAACTAGAAGTAGTTTGTTTTCAGCTGGCACTACCAGAAGTATACTTTTCTATCTTGCCTCAGGGGTTATATAAACTCTTCAGGCCATTGTCATAATTTTGTTCAGAGGGATCTTTATTGCCTTTACTTTCTATAAGATATCATGCTGGTTCATTACACTAATAACATCATATTAATAAGACCAAGTGAGCAAGAGGTAGCAACTACTCTGGGCCAACTGGTAAGACATTAACATATCAGAGGGTGGGAAATAAATCCAAGAGAAAATCAGGGATCTTCTAACTCAGTAACATTTCTAGGGATCCAGAGGGCCTGTCAAGATATCATTTCTGAGGTGAAGATAAATGGCTGCATCTGGTTCCTCCTACAGCCAAAACAGAAAAGAGACACACAATGCCTAGTGAACTCTTTCGATTTTAGAGGTAAAATATTCCTTATTTGGGTGTGCCCACTTACCTGTGATCTGAAAAGCTACTAGTATGAGTGGGGCCCAGAAGAACAGAGGCCTTTACAGGAGCTCCAGATTGCTGGGCCAGCTATTCTGTCACTTTGGTTGTATGATCCAGTAGATCCAATGATGCTCAAAATGGCAGTGACAGGCATTCTGTTTGAAGCCTTCGATAGCTTCCTACAGGTACATCATAGTACAGGCTCTTAGGAACAAAACCTTGCCATCCACCATGGCTAACTACACTCTTTTAGAGAAACAGCTATTGGTATTTTACTGGACCTTCACTTGCAGTGTATTATCACATGGGTCACCAACTTACCAAGTGACCTGAGTATCCCATAATGAATTAGATGTTATTAACTCACCAAGTCATAACATTGTACCTCACAGAGCAGCACTTCATCACCGAAAGGATTTGCTACATATGTGACTAGACTTGAGAAGACCCTGAAGGCACAAGTAAGTTACATGAAATGGCCCAAATGCCCATGGTTGCCACTTCTGTCCACTGCCTTCTCTCTTTCAGCCTGCAGCTATGGCTTCCTAAGGAGTTCCCTAGGATGACTTGACAAGAAAAGACAGGCCTGGTTGTTCATTGTGCTTGGAGGGAAAAATGGCCAAAAGGGCAATAATATATGGATTCATGGGCTGCATCTGTGGCCAGTGGTTTGGCTGGATGATCACAGTCTTGAAAGGAACATAAATTGGAAATCTGGGGAAGAAGTTTGTAGATTGACCTGGCCCCAAATATTACACAATTCCCCAGGGTGATAAGCCAGCTAGCTACCTGATGGCCAATTGGTTACTTGAAATATTTTCATCACTGAAGGGGGATTATTTTGTTCCTAATGAAATAGAAAATTACTCTGGACATGATTTGCCTTTTCTGAAAGCACTACTTCTGTCAAAAGTATCATCCATGCACTGAAAAAATACCTTATCACCATCATGATATTCCACATAGCATTGCTTCTAATTAAGAAATTCACTTCGTGGCAAATGAAGTGATGCTTTGGGCCCATACTCATAGACTTCTCTGGTCTTAACCATATTTCCCACTATTCTGAGGTGGCTGGTTTGATAAAACAGTGGAACAGTTTTTTGAAACCTCAGTTATAGTGCCAGTGAGATGGTAATATCTCACACAAGATGGAGCAAGTTTCTCTAATAGGCTGTATATGCTCTAAATCATTGTCCATAGATGAATTATTTCTCCCATTGCTAGGATTCAGGTCCAGGATAGGAAGGGTAGAAACAGGAGTGGCACTATTACTCCTACTGACCAACTAATTTCTTTTTTTGCTTTTTGTTTCTGAAACCTTATGCTCTGCCAACCTTGAAATCTTAGTTATAAACAGGGAAGTGTGGTCACTAGGAAAAACAAAGAAAACAATGATTTCTGACAGTTAGACTGCCACTGGGCCATTTAGAACTCCTCATGCCTCAGGATCAACAGGCAAAGAAGAGTTACTATGCTGACTGGAGTTACTGACTCTGACTACAAAAGTAAATTGCTCTACTACTCTACAACAGAGGTAAGGAAGGCTGTATCTGTAATAAAGATCATTTAAAGCATTTCTTGGTATTACAGTGCTCTTTGATGAAGGTCAAAGGAAAACAGAAAACAACTCAATCCAGTCAGGACTACTAATAGCCCAGGTCCTTCAGGAATAAACATTTGAGTCACCCAAGATCAGCTAAGGTACTTAATGAAGGCAAAAGAAATACAGATTGGGTGGTGGAAGAAGCAGAGATTTACCCTTGGTTATAGCCAGCTATGACCACATGACGAGTTACAGAATAGAGAATTGTAATATGTAAATCATGATTTACATGTAAATCATGTAAATCATAAATTTACAATTTACAAATTGTAAATCGTGAGCATTTCCTTCTGATTTTGTTATAAATATGTGCATGTTTGTATAAAATGTATTTTTATTTTCTCTTATTTCCTGGTTTTGTAACATAAGATATATTGACTTTATAACATAGTATTTAAGTATTGTTAATTTTATATCATGGCAACAAACTGTATGTTTATGTTCCCCCAAAATTAATGTGTTGAAATCCTTGTCCCTAGTGTGATGCTATTAGAAGATGAGGCCACTGGGAGGTAACTATCAGACATAAGAAGGTGGAACCCTCATGAATGGAATTAGTGCCCTTACGAAAGGGACCCCAGGCCTAGGCGTTGTGAGTCACGTCTGTAACCCCATCACTTTGGGAGGCCAAGGTAGGCAGATCATGAGGTCAGGAAATCTAGACTATCCTGGCTAACATGGTGAAATCCCATCTCTATTAAAAATACAAAAATTACCTGGGTGTGGTGGTGTGTGCCTGTAATCCCAGTTACTCAGCAGGCTAAGGCAGGAGAATCGCTTGAACCCTGGAGTCGGAAGTTGCAGTGATTGGAGATCATGCCACTGCACTCCAGCCTGGCAACAGAGTGAGACTCCAACCAAAAAATAAATAAATAAAATAATAAAAGAGACCCCAGAAAACTCTTTTTCCTCTTCTACTATGTGAGGATACAAGAAGTCAGCAGTCTGCATTCTGGGAAAGAACCCTTACCTGAGCTCAATCGTGCTGGCACCCTCATCTTGAACATCTATCCTTAAGAACAGTGACAATAAATTCTGCTGTTTATAAGCTACTCTGTCAGTGGTATTTTGTCCTATGAAACCAAACTGACCAATTCATCATAGTAATTAAATTAAGGAATATGAAGAAAAGTAAATGTCACCCAACAACTTCACTTCCTTATTAGAGCAGGTGGTGATATATTTTCCACTGTACACAGGATAGATGTATCAAGTTAGCAGATTCAGACCTCAATCTCTAAATGTCTTCTTTTGCCTTCTCTGCATGAGCTGCTTCTGTCAAAACTACCATCCGTGCACTTACAGAATACCTATGTCTTCATTTGGAGATTGAATATGGTTTAAGGAGGTGCATATGGGTGCTTAAGTTAACAAAGAGGTGAACCTACAATGTTTATTTGTCAGTTTTACTGGGCCACATGGTACTCAGATATTTGCTTAAACGTTGTAGGTGTTTCTGTGAAGGCACTTTTGCATGATGTTACGTCTAAATTGGTAGACCCAGTAAAGCACATTGCCCTCCCTAATGTGGGTAGGCCTCATACAATCAGTCAGATGCCAGAAAAGACCTAAAGTCTCACCCTCATTGGATAAGGGAGGATTTCTTCTGCCCTACTACCTTTTAGTTAGGACACCAGGTTTTTTTCCTGCCTTCTGTCTTAAACTGAAAGATTGGCTCTGCTTGGGTCTAGAGCTTGCTGGCCTGTGGATTGGAATCACAGCTTTGGCTCTATTGGATTGCAGACGTTTGGACTGGGAGTGTTAGCACATTGGCTCTTCTGGTGCAGACTGCAGATCTGGCTGCTCATTAACCTTCATAATCATGTGGGCCAATTCTTTATAATAAATCTCTTCCCCTAATACAGCAGCTCATATCAATATATTACATTTATTCAAAAATTAGTTTTTCTAATAATGCTATTCCTTTGCTATACTATTTTTGGATATTGACTCTACTTTTTATTTCTGAGCATCAATTTCAAGACTGTTCAGTGTGGCATTAATGTATTCACTCCAGTTACTGATTGGGTTTTGTTGTTTCTTTGGATTAAAGGTAAAGCACAAGTCAGAGGAGTTTATGTGCCATGCTCGGTATTGTATATAATTTATTATTCCTTGCTGACTCTTCTAGTCAATTCATAATTGTTTTTATTTTGTGAGATGACATGAGATTATAAAACAGTTCTGTGCAGTATACTACATTTACTGCCACTCAGCCATTGAGTTTTATTTAAACAGTATATGAGTCTCAGATGTCATGATTAATTCTTGGTAAGTCATGGCTCTGAGAGGGTCCTATGAAGTCTTATATAATATGGTACCTGTCTACCTCAGGATCTCTGTGCTTAGGGCTCTCTCTGCCTGCAACTTTCTTTCCTCTGATTTCCACATAGCTCTTTCTCGAATTTTATCTAGATCTCTGCTTAAATGCCATTTCCTTAGAGTTCTCCATTTGCTATCAATCTAAAATAGCTTTCTACTCACCATATCACCTTCTTCTGTTCCCCACTTTATTTTCCTTTGTAGCAAGTGATAACATGAGGCATCATACTGTACTTTCCCTAGCTTGTATTTTTCAGTCTTCTCCAGTAAAATTTTACCTTCCTTAAAGACAGCCTTTTTGTTCATCTGTTTTTTTCCCCAAGCCATTCCCCCAAAATAGCTGCATGTCTGACAAGTAGTAAGCATAACAACTGATAATATCCTGTTGGGTGAATATATGAATGACTAAATGAGTGAATAAATACACTTTTATTTTAAGTAATCATCAAGCATTCTTTAAATAATTCTGGCATCATGTTAATATACATCCTTTCCATTTTTTAAATGCAGACCTACATAAACCTTTCTTCAATTATGTGACACCTTGATTGTTTACATCTTCCTAAAGATTTTATAAAAAGATGTGCTCATTATTTTCCTAATGTGATTTCAATTTTATAATTTTGACATTCACCAGTCCAGAAAATACAGAAGAGTTCCTCAGATTATTTCATTTTCCTAGAAGAAAATCTCTGAAATAATGATTACCTGAGGAAAGGGGGCTTTCCTAGAGCATTTTCAGTATCTTTTGAAATAGACCCAGGATAGCAACCAAGTTACTTTTTTGTAGTATCCTCTTATAAAATCACTTAATAAAGTACTGAATAAAACAAAAAGATTTGTATTATTTCTGCTGTTCTCAGAAGATCTTTGTTTTAGACCTAACTCAATTCCCCTACTTACTAAAAAGATAGATAACAGAATGTTAGTAATTTCCATTTTGTTAAACACTCTTCTAATCCACAAATAATCACTCATTAATCAACAGAACTTCCTGTTCTTAATCACTCAGCCCCTCCCTCCATTCTGCCATCAAGGCCACCTCAAGTACTGCACAACTACCAAGTGTTCTCTCTAGGAAATATGTTTGTTCTCAAACACAAATGTCTGTATCAGATATGTTGGGTAAATTATAACTTTAGTTTTTATGTAACACATATATTTTCAAGATATATTAGCTAGTTAGAGGCTGATTCAAATTTTTAATAGTGAAGTTATCTTTTTGGGCACCCTAACATTCCACATAGAATGCTAGTTTCAAGCTATACTAACAAATTAATGCTGTACAATTTATATCATAAATATATGTAAGTTTTTCTTATGAATTTATGTTTAATCGATATTTGTAAGTTATTTTTACATGATTTCATTTTTTTAAAGTTGGTCTGTGGGAAATGCAATTTTCATATACCTGTAATGTAAAATTACAATTCCTAGTGCTATTTGATGATATTAATTTAACTGATACATTGAAATAATAACACCTAACTACTGAGGTAAGTTTTTTGTCATATATATGTGTGTATATACATATACAACATCATTAATAAAATGATACTTGGAAAATCGGGAATATTATCTATACCATCTCTCATTAGGTAACATTATTAAGTTAAAAATCACTTGTATTTCTTCTATTTTGCATATATTAATTTGATATTCAACTACTCTTATTATAAGTAGTGCTGGTAAGTAAAACTAGCAAAAATTAAGATAAATGTTAATATTCAACAGAATATTTCAGATGTATTTTTACTATAATTAACACAAAAATAATTTCCTTTTATAACTCTCCATGTATGTAGCTCTTATTGTGGAATAATTAAATTCTCTGCCTAGTCACTGGAAATTAGCCTTTGAAATACAGTTTTAAAAGTTGGAAATAGTGTCCTGAGCTTGTGCATTATGTTATTTTTTTGTATTTCAAAAGATCACTCTCAATATAACTCTGTGAATGCTTGCAGCTGCACACTTTTGAAAGATCACATAAATGTACATTTGAATGTGTAATCATTCTTGCATATGTCAGTATTTCACTTGAAATCTCAACCAAGAAAGGATAAAGCCTTGATAATCATATATAGCATGAGAGAGAAAACCATATATTTCTAGTAGGCATCATATCATAAAGAGAATAGGTGTGGATTGAACGCCGATGACACTGGGACTTCTTTTGAAAGCCCATGACAGATCAACCAGGTAAGTTCTTCTATAGGAGAACTCTATTTCTAGATAAATACTTCTCCTAGTTTTTATCTGCAATTTGGTATTTCTAATTTTATTTAGTATTTGGGTAATTTAAACATATTAAAACATTACATTTATGTTAAAATATTTTTATCTATTCATCTGTTGATTCCATATCTTGGCTATTGTGAATAGTACTGAAATGAATGTGGGACTCCAGACATGCCTTCAACGAACTGACTTCAAGTCAATGAAATATATACAGGCAATGAAATACTATCCAGCCTTAAAGAAGGACATTTTATTGTCACTTTATATGAGAATCCAAAATGATTCAAATCAGAGAAACAGAGAGTAGCAATGAAATACTATTCAGCCTTAAAGAAGGACATTTTGTTGTCACTTAATATGTAGAATCTAAAATGATTCAAATCAGAGAAACGGAGTAGAGTGACTGTTACAGAGGATGGAGGATTTGAGCAGGGGGCTGATGGCCGATGAGTACAAAATGTCAGACAGGAGAAAAAAATATGTATATATATAGTTCAATTGCACAGTATGGTGGATATAGGTCAATAAGAGAGTATGAAATACACTTCAAAATTGCTAGGGAAGAATATGTCAGATATTCTTATCACAAACAAATATTGAATATTTAAGGTGATGGATATGTTAAATAGTTTCATTTAATTATTCCACTTTCTATTTATAAATCACAACATCACTTTTGTACGTGATACATTTATGTAAAGTGTCAATTTACAATTCAACAAAAAGATTTCTAACAATATACTGAATAGCAAAATGAACTAAAATTAAATAAAAACATAACATTGGCTCTTAAAATGTCTAAAAGTAGAAAAAATAGTAATAGTTTTAAAGTAAAACAAAAATAAGTTATTAACATGTGAGCAAATTTTTTAGTATGTTCTTGTGTGCAATCTTAATTTTTTAATTTTACCAAACAATTAGAGAATAGAAAACTTTGACTTGAAAAATACAGTCAATTTTTCACAAACACTGTAAACATTCCATACTTTCTGGGGCTGAATGGGTAAATACATTTTTAGTATCAATAATTGATGTTACAGATATTAACTAAAAATTACTTCCCATAAAGACATGTACACACTTTAACTTTTTATTCTAGGTACAATGTTTTTACTTAGTATTATTTTATTGCTCTATACCTATAATATTTTTTATTAATAAATATAATAGCATTTGTATACTGTTGATTATTGGTCTTATTAAAATCTTACATGATCTAAACTCAGTAGGCCGAACGTTACAAATATTTTCCATCAAGTCAATGCACCAGTATTCCTGGAAGAGCTGAAAGATATCTGGAGCCATTGCTTTCTCACCTGCCAAGAACTGAAATGGCACATTTTCTGTGTGGCTATGGGCTATTTATCCTCTGTTCTTTTGCTAGGTTCATACTGTAGGTTACGCATTGCCCTAGCCACACACTTTGAGAAAGCTAATGCGTGCCAGGTATCAGAAAATTCATCTTCTCAAAAAGAAGTCTGGAGAAATTTTATGCTTTTTAATCTGCTAAAAATAACTTATGTGAAAATTCTGCTTCTGCCATTTTGTTTTTAATAATATATTTTACCTGTCTCAGTTACCACATTAAAAAAAAACACTACATCTTTTTTGCAGGAGATTTTTAAAAAGTCAGTCCCTGTCTATTAAGTAGACCTGAAGAAAAAGTATCATCTTTAAGAACTATTTTTTTACCATGTATGCTTATAACTATTAAAATTGATAATGTCCATTACAATTAATATCTAATCCTGTATTGTGAGAACTCATCTATGTTTCTCTGGAAATATCCTGGCTTACACATCTATCCAGCTTCAATTTTACTAATAAAATTCCATCATTCATTTTTGGTGCATAATTTAAAAAGGCACAACATAGCTAAATTGGTTTAAATGTATAATTAATCCCTATGGCCTCATTATACTTGATACCTTGTACCAAGGTAAGTAAATACAAGTATAGAAGTATAAATAGGATGTTAACAGATGAAGAGATGAATGAATAGATAATACAAACTTTGTTAAAAATATTTAAAAATACCTAACATATTGTTAGATTGTCTGAAGCAATAAGCTTAGATTATTCTGTAACTTATAATATCTGATTATTTGAGATCATTTGCATAGTGTTCATATAACAAGTGGTATTCTATTTGCAACTAAATCAAAACACTAAAATATCCTTAAAAGCAAATGAAACTATTTTCCTTCTTTCTTAAACATGTGTATACTTATTATAAGTATTTGATATTTTCTGGCTATGTTTTCCTATTAAAGGTCTTCCTTGAAAAATAAGTTCAAAAATGGTTTTTTAAACTCCAATTTTTAAAATAAAAATGACATGTAATGGCAGCTTTCAAAATTATTGTTGATAGGTGGTATCTTTTACAAAATTGAGAAATATATGTCAAATTTTAAAACATCAAATAAACACTTTGAGGACTGTATTTAAACCTGTGTTATTTTCTGCTATATTTTGTGGCTTAATTCTGTGAAATTTTACTCTGCAGTTGTATTTTGCAGCCATTTTATTATGAATAATTTGTCATTTTTTTCTATTTTCCATGGAATTTAAATTAAAGGCAATCAATTTCTCATTCATGAGAGCAAGGCAGTATCGCCTTTACATTGTAGCCAAACTAACGAAAGATAGAGAAATCACATAGTTTTCGAAGGAATGAAAAAAAGTGTATCTTTCCTCTCTTGCATTTTTGGATGCTGTTTTATAATGCTTTTTAGTCAGCATTTTTGAAAATGGTACAGATTAGAAATATCTTAAGAAGTGCCCTGACAGCAAGAAAAGCCATGTTATCTTCTAATCATAAAAAAGATCATTTTGGAAAGGTACTTTCCTTCAGTAGCTTTTGGAGGCTTGTTTATATAATGTAGCTGCAAAATAACATTTTCAGATAAATTTTAAAAATGACCAAAATATAAATTGTATAATGCCAACAAATAGGACTGTTATTAAGTGATAGAAAATGTCCTAAATGTACAAATCCAAAAATATTACTGGCATATGACATTTAATTATAAATGCAGAGATAACCTGGTATCTGATAGAAAGAGAATAGAATTTAACAACTCCATCATTTAACTTATAATGGTGTACAAAAATCAGGACACAAAGCTCCCCAGGTCCTGGAACTTACACAGCTTGAATCACTTACACAACTTGAATCACTATTCTGGAGGGTGACCAAATTAGCAGTCCATTGATTATTTTGGCCTTTACCCATCATGAGGTTGTCTAGGCTAATGGCAAAATTTTTCTGGGTTAGCAAAGCTACCAGGTCAGAGGAGGGAAATTCTGACCAACTGCTTCCAAATTATGCCTTTGAGAAATCTAAACACAGAAATTATGTTAGAATTTGCAGCGAGGAAATTAATTCTGATTGGAAAAGTGTCATTTTCTTACTTAGACCTGCTCATTTTAATCTCTATTTTCATTTACTCTCATTTGGTTATTTCTCATTTGCTTATTAAAGTGTGATACACATATATCACACTTCCAAATTAACAAGTTGGCCTCTTATACAATATCTCAAACTCTGCCAAATGTAGGCTTGTCTTTCTCTCATTTGTTTCTTGTTTACAGTTACCTTGCATTTCAGAGTATTGGAAGACTCAATTTCAGCCCATTCATCTTTCAAGGATCAGATCAAATACTACATTTTCTAATACCACATGCAAAAGTCACTGACTATCCATCAAGACCAATCCTTGAATTTTTTTTTTTTAATTTTTTTATTTATTGGAGATGGAGTCTCACTCTGTCACCCAGGCTGGAGCACATTGGTGCAATATTGGCTCACTGGAACCTCTGCCTCCCAGGTTCAAGTGATTCCCTGTCTCAGTCTCCTGAGTAGCTTGAATTACAGGTGCATCCCACCACACCCAGTTAATTTGTTTTGTATTTAGTACAGATCGGGTTTCAACATGTTGGTCAGGCTGGTCTTGAACTCCTGACCTCGTGATTTGTCTGCATTGGCCTTCCAAAGTGCTGGGATTATAGGCCTAAGCCATCGCACCTGGCCTTGACTGAATTTTTTAAAATACATTTTTACATGTTTTGAATTAAAAATCAGGACCAGTAACCCATAGAAATATACATATATCTTCAAAACTTAACATGTGATGTCTTTAATACTGATAAAATTATATTATCCATGTACATAAGATTCATAGAAATAAAATCCAAAAATTCTACCCAAAGAGTAACAGTAATTCTTTCTTTGAGAATACTAAAAATGTTTTGAATAAAAAGGGAGGAAAAACAAGCTATCAAAATAAAGTATCAGTGATATGCCACTTAGTTATGCTGTGTAACTTCACATTCAAATTAAAACCCCACATTTAAAAAATCTCTGTGGTCTTGGGCTGCATAGCATTTGATTTAAAAGCAGTTAATTAAAGAGCAGTAATGTTAAAAAGTAGTTAATAGGGTTTTTGTCTTTGTTCACGTCTGTCTTTGTTCATTTGTATGGGTACTTGGATTGTTGATTGGTTTCTTAATGGAATTCTTTTAAGTTCAATGGGAATGTGTAAGAAAATTATATTATGTAAAGCCTGGAGCTGCTTACAAAAGAAGTCTTGTGCTCCAGTAATGTTATCATCTTATATTAATACATTGGATTTCTCCCAAGAAGGATCTTGAGATCCTTTCAGTATTTCTCCTAATAGTAAAGTAGGGCAGGTATACAGAGGGGAAATAGAATGTCTATACACCAATAATGGGAAAATTGAAAAAAAAAAAAAAAAAGATACTTTATGTCTAGCTGAAACAGGATAAGAAACCAAGTCTCCTTTAGCTACATTGGTACACAATGAATGGCGCTCACACTTATAATTTTATTACCATTTACTTTGGAACACTCCACAGTTTAGAAATGGGCTCAGCATAAATGCTAAATATATCAACACAAGTACTTAATGTTATGGTAAATACATTTGGTCATTTCCCTTGGGGTCACTTCCCAAGGTGGTTATTTTATAACACTTTAATATAAATGCTTAACCTTTAAAAATCTAGTTCTTTTGGAGAAATTCCCAGATGTGCATACAATTAGAACCAACATCAAATATTTTGCGTTGCCAGATCACTAATTAAATTCCTGCACATAACCTTTTTCTTCCTGAAATGCAACATTTAGTAAATTATTTTATAATTATGCAAACAATGTTTTGTACAGCTTTTGCATTTTAACGAGCTTGGGGGAAACCAATTTAGAATTAAATCAGATTCTGAAAAACACATGTGTTGTACTAAAGAGCTGCCATCTAATTGTAATAACATTCTACTTTCCATGAGGCTGTAATTCCTTTGCCATTTAAAAAGTCACAAATTATCTGCTTAATTTTCATTTTTTGCCTTTTTATGGGAAGATGTTTAAATATTCAAATTCACAAAGGACATTTAAGAATCTTCCAAAGTGAAGAAAAAACAGTTCTCTTTCCCATAACCTTTTCTTTAATATTACCTTTCAAAAATGTTTCTAGTGCTCCTATATTCTATTTGGTTAGATTAGCCTTCAATACACTCAAATTCCAGGAATCAAAGCAAGCAAAAATATAATGCACAACTTTATTTCCTTGTTCCATCAATAAGTTCATCAGACATTGAATCAAACAGTATTCTATTAATAGGACTAAATATATATTAGTTGTTAAATGAAATGAAATTCATGTAGAAGTGGAATAATTATCTTAAAATATTAAACTGTTTAAACTTGTTAAATATCATTAGCCCTCTTTTGATTTCCTGTTTTTCAGAAAGTAATGAGTATAAATGTCCTGTAGGAAATGACAAACTTATGTCTGAGGGAATCCTATAAATAAGGATCTGAAGTGAATAGCTCAAGTTGTGGCAAAAATTATGAGAAATATTTGGCATTTTAGCTGTCTGAGCCTTCCACCAAAGCCTTTGTATTGTGATGTGCTTTAGAAAATACAGGAACAGACGAAAAGGAGTCAAAGTTATTATCAGACTAAGAATACCAGAAGATACACACACACACATACACACATATACCTGTGTATATGTATATATACACACACCTCCCATAATAACTTTATGTATATGTGTATGCACAATCATTGAAGACATACATCTTTAAAAACGTTACTTCTGAGAGACTTTTAAGTTTTGGTACAGTTCTTTCATTTTACTTAAGTAAAACTGACCTCCTACCATCAAACATCTTTTAAGTATAAAGGTGAAAGAAAAAAATACTTAGAGAATGGAGAATTCAACATTCAAGAACTGCCTAAAAAGTTACCATTCATATGGTAAAACACACTAGTTGGAAGTTCGGAAATGCAGGCGATAAATAAGGGCAATGAAAGAGTACAATGTGGGTAAATCTAATACTGGATGTATAAAACGGTAACAATGCCTCCTGCTTTTTAAAAAATATATGGAATGATACATATGCACATAAATCTGAAAGGGATTAAATGTAGTTAAATGTTTTTGATCCTTACCTTGTCTGGAATGTGTAACAATATCAATTTCTATAAAGATATGGTAAGCTAATTACAAGTGTTGCAATCCTTAGGTTAAACACTTAAAGTGTAGTAAAAGTAAGCATTAATATCAATAAAGAGGAAAATGGACTGATAAAATAATCAAAAAGAATACATAAAAAGGAAAGATACAGAATGGATGAAACAAATAAAAAACAAATAGCATAGGCGTATATTTAAACCTTAATGTAAACTACATAAAATGAAAGTAGGTGAAGTCCCCAAATAAAGGACAAAGGCAAAAGCAGTTATCCCATAGAGGTTAAACAAGAAAATAGGTTTATTTTACATGAATATGGATTAAAATAAACAAGATAAAAACCTTTGACTATATGCTAAATAATATAGCTCAAATTTCAAAAGGCAAAACTTTAGAACTATTTGAAACTTATTAAAACTAAATGGCATGAGGACTTCTAAGTCACTTATACGGGGTTTGTGTGTATGTATATACATTTATGTTTATTACAAATAGATGTTATATAGTAAAATTTCCAACATTCTGCTATACTGTAAAACCACAAGGGAGGATGGTATATAGATTGAAACACTGCTTTTTTTTGTTGAGGACTATTCCCAAATATGTGGATATGTTATATTTGAGGTGGCAGCAAAATATCTCTTTCTGAAAAATTTATTCAGGTAATTCTTATCCCTAGCCTGATATATATACCATAGAAAAAGACATTTTAAAGTATATACATAAGGTACATTTCTTTCAAATATCCAAGCACTATTCAAAAATTATCACATGCTAAGCCACACATAACAGATAAGTCATAGGAATCCAACATTCCTAACTCCCTCCTCAATTCACACATTACTAACAAATCATAGCAATATTTCTGCCAAACTTTAGGAATTTTTCTCTGCACCCTTCCTTTCAGTCCTCTTGGTAGACACTAGAAATTCCCTACAATTGGGAGAATGATAAGAAATAATTTTACATTGCCGTATTTTTCAAAAAAATTAAGAGCAAAAATACACCAAAAAGTGATGATTAGTAATCCTATTCTGTATTAATGATACAATGACACTGAAACTTAGTAACAAAAGAGTAAAGAACATTGCCAAGTAAATTTAGAAGCCTATCTTTCAAATGCCATATTTACTTATAAATCAAAATGAAAATCATGTCTGAAATAACAATCTATTTATAAAATAGTACAAATAAGAACCTTAAATTTAATACTTTTAGAATACAGTCAAAACAATACTCAAAGTATTTGTAGCTCCAAACTAGCTATTATTAAATAACAAAGTAAATACATTGACTAAGGGAAACAAAAAAGCAAAAATTAAAAAACACAAAGAGCAAAGCACTGTAGTTTAGTAAAGATGGAGGAAGAATTCTATCATTCAACATATAAAGTATTAAATAAAGAGCAGAGAAAATCCTGAGAATAAATCTACGAAAATAAGTTCTTTAAAACAACAATGATAATTAGAAAACTCTAGGTATTATAATGAGAAAATACAAAAGTTGAAAAAAATTATTTTGATTTTATGTCTGTATTTTTCCTCTAGCTCTATTAGTTTTTTATTGGAATTGCTAGAATTTTACATATCATTAAATTGTTATTCTGTGACAATTATACTTTTAAATGCAAATGATATTATAAGTATCTCCAGTAATATATATTAGCAAATTCTTAGAAAATCCAAAGGAATTAAAAAAATTTTTCTAACTATAGGTTTTATTCCATTTTATTTAAAATATTTTAGAGTCAGAAGTACTTTCCATATCTTTGTATAAAGTCAGCACAAGATTGTAAGGACGAAAACAAAACTTCTAATAAACATATCTAAAAGACCAAAATTGTTAGTGCCTAAGTGTGTAAAATTTGCAAAATCTTTAAAAATAATGAAAGTAAATTGTCAGTGTATTAAAGAGCTATTTTGCTATACTATTATTTCCCCTTCTATTCCTATTTAAAGTGCTTTAAATTAGAAAAGATATAATCTTCTTTATCATCTCCTTAGCGCCAAGCCAACACCACATTTAATGATAACAAATACTAAAGGCCTTTGAAATTCAGGAACAACAAAAAAAAATGGATGTTTACTCTCATCATTGATAGTGTACTTTGTCTTGGAAATTTGATCAAATGGTATTAAACAGCAACATAATGTCAATTAAGTAAATAATAAAAAGAAAATAAAAACTACCTTTATTTGCAGATATGATTCTTTCTAGAAATAATAAGAAAAGTTGTATCTTTAAATTATAAATAACTATAGAAACTAAGATACATTTCCCAAGAAAAAATGTCAAGGAGCATGTAAAAATTTCACATTGTAAGTACTCAATCTTTTTTGCTGCTACAAGAAATGAAAATCCAAATAAGATATAATCTGATACATTAGAGTGGAGGAAAGTCAAAACCATAATGATTAATAATTGGCATGGGTGAATGTGTAAACAAAATGGTACTCCTACATACTGTCAGTGGGAGTGTAAATGAGGACAGAGAATTTAGTTGTACAAAATCAGTAACCACTCACATATATATTTCTATTATCTAGCAAGTTTCTTCAAGTTAGGTGCATTCATTTAAATAAATACGTTGAAGCCATTAAAAGTGAGGTTGTCTATTTTTCTTGTTGATATACAGTTATGGTCAACACTCATTTGTAATTGTAAAAAAGGGAGGTTATAAACATATACATGAAATCTATTGTTAACCTTTTATAAAGGAGGTTGTTCCTTCCATAACATGAATGGTTAGGAAGTTGACAAAAATGAAAGGAAAATGCTTCATGAGTTCACCTCTGGGAATTTAGGGATGAATGCTCCTAGAAACAGATCAGCTTCATGGTAACTCATCTTTGTAGTCTATAAATTATGTTGCTTAGAAGATGAGGCTCATTTTTATCAGGAGCCAAATTCTCAGTACATAGAAAAAGTGGGATCCTGCTTCTACTTCCATCAGAGTGGCTTAAGAGCTAATATGGCTGAATATAGTGCAGAGTGATGAAATTGAGCTGGAAATGATCCTGAAGGATTTCTCTTCCCGGTCTGCAAGGGGCACAGTTTCAAAGGCAGGAGTTTCCTGGCTCCACACCTCCATCCAGGAACCAGAGGGGTTTCAAATGTAAGGTTCTTTGTCTGGGTTGCCCACCCACGGACTAGGTAGGGAAAGCCAGGTGTGGCTTCCTTGTCCAAAAATCCCACGGAAAGCTCTGGGAGGAGGAGACTGTGTAACACAGGGCTGTGGACCAAGTAGCCAATGCAGTATCAGAGTCAAAGATCAATCACTCCAGAGGAAGTTTGAAAGAACTCCTCTCATTGGATGAGAACATGAATGGGGCGGTAATAACTCAAGGGTTAAAACTTCAGCTGCTTGTTACCCCTCTCTGGGTTCCCCTCCCACAACAGCGTGGGAACTGTCTCTCTATCTCTCATTCTCATTCTCTAATACATCGTTCTCTCGGAAAACTCTTTGGGTCCACAATATTTATTCCAACAGTAAACTCACCATGCCTCTGGGGTCCCTTTCCCCATTCTTCTAGGTAAGACAGACCAAGAACCTGTTCAGGACTGGGAGCTGGGGACACTCCCCTGGTTACAATCCTACAACATGTCTTGAAAGTCCAGAGCAGACACAAAAGGTTAATGGAATTTTTATGAAGAGGGCAATATACATGCAGCTCCATGAGAGACAGAAAAAAGAAATTATTATATACAAAATAAAAGCATTATATAAGATAAAATCAACGTTATTTGTGCACTAGTATTTTTAAAAGATCAGAACACAAAATAAGCTACACTATATATTTATTTTCTGTAAAACTATCCATGAGATTATAACAGAATTGGTGACTGTAACAGCTAGGTTAATTCAATGTCTATTCAAAGTAGAGAGACTGGAATGTGGAAGGAAGCACTCAAGGGTAAAAATCTAGCGAATTGGGTCAGTTTTGAACACCCAATATGAAGTAGTTCAATTTGTAAGTGGACAAGATAACCTAGGGCAGTGTGATCACTCCAGTGAGTGCTCCAGAAGGATGAAGACATCTAGAAGTTTCCCTCCCCCCCCCCCATTTCCCCTCCCTACTTTAGGTACTTATAGACTGTTTTGAGGAAAATGAAACTATAACATGAAGGAATATAGAACAGTGAAAATTAGGCATCAATAATTGACACTATATACCGGGAGCTGGGTTCCAGCTTAAATGCAAACATCATTGAAACATACTACTACACTTCTACAGAAATAAAAGCAGAAAAGGAAAAGAAAAGGACCTATGGAAAAAAATTAATCCTGGAATTTAAAAATGTTTGTGTTGTCAAGGTAACTTAGACCTAAAAATAGAAGAATGTTGTCTGGCTGGCATTTTGGAGAATAGAATCATAAAGTTTTGCAAGTCAAATTTATAATATTTAAGACTGTAGCAGAAAAGGAATTTGCTTTAGGACAGAAGCCTCATGTTAGATGAAAACTAGTGAACCTACCAATAAGCCTTATCTCAGTCTCATCTCAAACAGGAAATGGCTGGGCTTGATGTGTAAGAACTTGAATCCTCCTACTGGTTAAAGGAGAACTTCCTAGAGTCCTCTGGTAATCAACAATTGTAAGAAAAGTAAAATGAGAACATGGTTTCTCAAGTCAAGAAACATGACAACCTCCGAATATTTGAAATACAGACAAAGATTGTCCTATATAAGAATTTAGCCTGCTAGTTGAGAACTCTTATTTTGATCATGAAAAAATTTTACAGAACAGTAGTGTTGAAAGTGTTAAAAAAGACAAAGGAAGAAAATTAACTAAAAAAATCAGTTTTGAATTAATTACTAAAATATTTTACATATGAATAACATCAGAATTGCAAAAATGGTTATAACGTCAAAAAAACATCCATTGAAATTATTCCCAGAGTTAAAAATCTTTGGTGAATTTCAGAACACTGATTGGAATCAGTTTTAAATCAGGTAGGATCTACTCAAGCACATGGCCTTACTGAATGAATGTATCAGCGTCTTCCTCCACAGATTAGTGGTTTTCTGCAGAAAAGATTGGACTAGCTGGTTTCCTCATGCTGTGTTTCATAGTAGTTCACACTCAAAAGTGAATTTTACATCTTAGGATCCATACAGCTCCTCTTCATTAATATAATTTACTGGGTTTAGAACAGTTTTTTAAAGTGGTTCGCAGACCAGCAGCATAAGCTTCACCCCAGACCTACTGAATGCTTGAGATACTGAAGGAGAAACTTCTAAGGTGGAGCCAATAATTGACGTTTTAACAAGCAAGACGTCCAGGTGAATCTCATTAACATAAAGCTTGTGATCCTGTAGGCTAGAGATGCAGAGACTGACATTTACTCTGGAAATTTGATTGTAAGGCTAAAATTTCCAAAAAAGTGATGGGAATCAGGGAAAATATAGGTGGTTATACTTCAAATAAAAGCCAAAGTAATATTGCTTTTAAAATGTTAATGAATGCCTTCAGAAAGCACATGAGTTTGGAGGTGGAGGGAGAGAAACCAAATGGAGAGAGGAAAAGAGAGAGCAAGGAGAAATCAAAAGGAAAGGGAGAACGGGAAGGAGAAGGATCATAGGATGGGGAGAGAAACCAGGTGGAAAGGGAGAAATCAGATGGGGCAAATTCCAGATGAAGGGAGATACAACTAATAGAAGGAACCAGATAGAGGAAGAGAATGGGGGTGGACAGAGAGCGGGGCATCTGTTTTAAACTGGCCCCCCAAATATTCTGCTTTTAGGGGGATTCCTTCTGTATCCCTGGAAAAGTTTAAACAGATCAGTTCCTTTACTTTTCACTGTGTGAAGAGTTTAGAACTAGGACTGAACATTTTAAACAGAGGAAACCTAGAGGATTTCTTATAATTCAGTGGAAAGAAAAAGACATTATAGAAAAGACAGGCCTTGCTGATAATGTCGGATTGTGAAACTTGTGTTGGGTTTAACTTGAAAAATAAAAGAAACATAATAGTGTTTAACCCCACCTGGAGAAGTTGGCCATACAAATTTTATATTATGTTCTAATAATATTATGTATATATGTGGTAAAACTATATAAATAGTTTATACACAATACATACTTAATAATAATATAATATACAACCAATATAGAGTTGATATATAAAATAACAGATGATTCATTGATCACGTTTGCAAATATACACACGTATATAGCCATGGAAAAGGATTATAGCAAATTACGTTTTCTATTAGTAATGACATTAGGTAGATTAAATTCATTTGTTAATATATGTATAATTACTGCTTAACTATATAACTATATATTTAATGATATACAGAAGATTGTTAAAGAAATGGTATAGCACATTTATGCAATTTTATTTTTACTTAGAACATGTTTAAATGTGAAGTAATATGACCAACTTTTTAGCAAGCTTACCAGAATTTGTGCACTCAAATTTATTTTTGCCTTAAAAAAACTAATCTGGATGGCCATACATTTATTCCAATGATATCACCATTTCCATTTTTGGAACTTATCTTTAAATTGCTTCCAAAACCTTCAACATATTACTTTAAATACCATGCAGGGAAAATAATCCAAGTAACTTTTAGAATTGGGTCTGCTTAATAAAATGGAATATCAAACTAGACAAAACTTTAAAAAATATTTACTTGTTTTATAAGTGACAATGTAATTTTTTTGCTGTATGGTCACTGTTCTGATTTTTATAAGGTAATGATAATAAGTTTGAAATCATAATCATTTCAATGTAAGACTAAGCATAAAATATCAAGTAATTAAACTTGAATGCTTAATTTCTGATACTTAATATTAAAAGCTGCCTTATTACTACACTGTGAATCTTGTCCTCTATGATTATACAGTGAATATAGTATGTTTGTGACTTCATTTTTTCTTAAATGTTATTAATATCAGGGCATCAAACCGACCTAGACAATACTAAAACCAAATTTTATTCTTAAACGAGAAAAAATTGTCACTCTATGTGCTTGTGCAGCCAAACAAAAGGTTAAAATGCAGCACTAAGCTGTTTAGGCAAAATTATTTGGAGCTTATGGCTGCCTGTTTTTCTCTTCAGACCTTTGACATACACCATCATATTCCCAATGCTTCAGCTTGGCCTTATTAGTCTTATTTGCCTGAGCAAGGCTATGTAGTCAGATTAAATTACTCGAAGAAGCAACCCTATTATTCAAGCGAATGCATGTTTTAAATTTTGCGAAATAAGAAATCAGACTACAATACCAGTCAATAGATACACTGAAAATATATCAAATAAATATCTTAACAACATT
Source organism: Cheracebus regulus (assembly GCA_963574635.1). Lineage (NCBI taxonomy): Eukaryota > Metazoa > Chordata > Mammalia > Primates > Pitheciidae > Cheracebus > Cheracebus regulus. The sequence continues at coordinate 4,110 of CAUYQU010052882.1, read as the reverse complement.
ATTTACTAGAGAATTTAATTTCTCAGGAAAAAATAAACAAAACTTGCCTTTAAATCCTGGGACATATTTGCAGAAGACATATTCCCTTAAATGTATACTGGTTGTTCCATTTTTGCAGGACACAGATTTGCAATCTTCAGTATCTATCTCACAGATGTTCCTTTCATATCTTTGCAGATCGCTACAGTTACAATTGTCCAAATGGGCCAGGCAGAGGCCACGCACTGATATACTCTGGTTTTCTAAGCAATAGCCAACATTGACAACACACAATCTGCCACTGTAACTAAGAGAACAGCTGCATCTGAAACAAAAAAATGAAAAACCCAATTAGTCATATAATTTATTGTGATATATTTAAGTATTTAAATCACACATTTATTTAAAATACAGAAAGAATTATTTAATGAAGATAGTTGTGGGATACATTTTAAAAATATTTTCCTAAAGTGTCTATTCTTGGCAAAATTACTTTTGATTATTGTGCATAATTATGAGTGAAAATAACTTTGGTGTTGAATAAATCTAGTCTCAAAAACATATTCTGCCACTTAACTGTTCTGTTAGCTAGGATAACATCATGAACTCTGCCTATGCTAGTGTGTGTGTGTGTGTATATTCATATATCATGCTGGTGCAAAAGTAATTGCAGCTTTTTGTCATTACTTCCAATGACAAAAACCGCAATTACTTTTGCAACAACCTATAGATCTACAGATATAGATATAGATATATGTAATAGATTCTTCAAACGCAGTTTGTCACTCAATGCAATTATTTAAGATCTAGCTGTCAGGAATACCAGGTATTCTTGTATTATTCTTTAAATCTATAATATTTTGAACTTTAAAGCATATGTACTCTTGAATACATGAACATAATTCATACATTCATTATTTTGATTTTTTAAATACAGATTTTAATGAATTTGTAAATTTTGATGAGATTTTCCCATAGTAATTTCGATTTTATCCAATATATTTTACTAGTAGTTGTTTACATAGTTTTCCTGTAAGTAAAGATCATTGTGAAACAGTCTGTAATTTATGCAAATAAAATGTATTTGAAATACTTTTAGGTTTAATATTGAGAACCAGGTTGGCTATCAACAAAAGTAGGAATATTTTTCTGGAGTTAGAGAGACAAGGATTTTTCACTGTTTTCTTCCCTTCAAACACAGATATGCGCAGAAACACCCACATGTCTGTTCAAATCCTAATTTATTTAATCATTTCTTTGGTCCTCTCTGTATCTAGGCACTAGTGTTAGTAATATAAGCTATGAGATCATTTTAATATAATTATACATTATATAATATACCCATATGCATTTCTTTGAATATTTTATATACATACATAAATTGAAAAAGAAAGCATAAGGTGAAAAAATTTAAATCAAGTGATAAGTATAGTATCATGAATTTCAAGTATTCTTTACCAGGCATTCAAAGGGCACTTAACATTATCATATAAACATGTCAATGGGCTGAGAAGAGCTATGATAAATCACTTTGCTTGTTATTATTAATAAAAATTAACCTACTGAACCTAAGTCATTACACTCATAACTCTATATGATGGTAAGTGTTTGGAGCCAGCAAAATTGTTAAAGGTCAATTAGTTCAAGTCTTGCTTCTTGTAGTTGTAAAGAAGTTAGCCATTTAATGCAATTTGTTGAGGATCACTGAGATTATTAATGGTAAGAACTATAGTGGATGCCTTGATGTGTTCAAATCACTGGCCTTGGAGAGAAAACTTTGGTTTTAATTCTTTTCAAACCTCTTTGTTAAATAAGTGTATTTGTGCCTCGTTTTCCTCATCTACAAAATTTCCAGTTGTGCTTTTTCACAGAATAGTATTGCATGTGTCTTCTACTGGACAAGTAACTGTTACCTCCTATATCAAACACCCTTACAACAAAGTTATCTGAAATAAAGTCATACAACACAATTACTTCTCTTCAATACCTTTTCTCTTCTCCCTCCAAATACAAAAAAAAAAAAAAAATTCTAGGTAAATTCAAAACAGCTATCATATGGTAAAAAATGTTTAGCCTGTTCTAGGACTTGTTTAACCATATTTTTGTAAATTGTTAATAGCGTGTTAATAGTGCTCTTTCACTTTCAACAGTGTTTTGACTGGGGTGGTAGATTACATGGCCCTATGTATAATGCCAAGATTATTATATAGTTCTGTGCCTCCACCACACAAGTTTTAGTCATAATGCTTTTTGTTTTTCCATGAAAATAAAAAGGAAATTTTAGAAAGTTCCTTCCTAAATGGACAGGATGTTCTGTGCAAGAATATGAAGTCTTGTCTTTATCATTCTTTCTGAGCTAATCTCTAATTTATTAATATTTCAATAAAGCTATTAAGAGGTTGACTCTAAATTATGTATGAGAAGCTTAAGGCATTGAGAATATTTTTGAAAATTAGGAGTAATATGGAGGTACCAGCGCAATCAAATACTATAACAAACAAAATCTGTGAATTGAAATAGGGTTTGGCAGTTATGTATTGGGATCTTGCCTTAAGTCTCTAAAACTTATGTGAAAAATGATTCCTTTTTACGTCTGAACTGTGTGAGGATGGTGACAGCTTTTATCAAGAGGAAGATTTAAAAGGAGAAAATTTAGGGTAGAAGCAAGAATCTGCATTTTGCCATAGCAAATTTGAAGTGGTAATTGACTTGATTTTTACATTTCATTCTACTGCATATATTTTCATATTGATCACCACTTGATGTTTGTTTTATTGAGCCTTAATGTCTTCAAGAGAATAGATACTTTTGCTTGCATACTTGTCTTTTAAAAATTTGATGAGTTGTAGTTAGAGTAACAACCTACTTGTTCCCAATTTGGGAATTTTTCAAATTTTATTTTTTACACAACACAGGCATATTACTGTATTGTTTAGCATTAGCATTTCTATATCAACCTAACTAAAATACAAATCTACCTATACATACATATTTATATATATATTTAAATTCTCAAAAATGATTACATGTTAGTAATATATAATGTTCCAAAATTTTCTCTTTCCATTTAATGATATGTCTGAGATATCAATCCAAATTAGCACATTTTGTTTTCAAAGGTTGAAAATATTCTATTATGTGAATGTACCATAATATATTATCCACTGAAGGCACTGAAATTACTATGTATTTTAAATTATAGTGCTAATATTTATACAGAAATGGAAGTCCTAGTACAAATAAATTGGTGGACTCTATAAAGAGATCGACAGGATAAATCCCTTGCAAAATTGCCTTAATCAAAAAGAATACAAGTTTTTAGTTTTAATAGCTCTTATCAAATCCCCCTCTAAAACAGCTGTAGCAACTTCTATTTTCATTTCTGATATGAGAATGCTGGGCTTCCCAAACACTGGAGAGTTCTGCATATAATAATATGTTTTAGTATTTACCAGTTGATTGGAAAACCTATCTTACTTTGCTATGAATTTTATGTGTTTAATTTATGAATAACCACACTTTTTTGCAAAGTCACTGGCCATTTCCCTTTTTGTTTCCTAATACTAACTTATTTTTGGTAATTTTTCTATAATAAATAATTTAAATTCTTAACACTAATTTTATAATTAGCACAAAAGAAAGATCTCAACACTTGCTTCTCCACTGTACCACACACTTCAGCCTCCTGCCTCTCTCCCCTCACCCCACAAAAAGCAGTTCAGCAATCTGTTGCTTTCTGTTTTCTTTTCTTTTCTTTTCTTTTTAAGAGTTCTTTTTTTTTTATTATTGTACTTTAGGTTCTGAGGTACATGTGCAGATCATGCAGGATTGTTGCATAGATACACATGGCAATGTGGTTTGCTGCCTCCATCTCCCCCGTCACCTACATTTGGCATTTCTCCCCACATTATTCATCCCCAGCCTCCCCACTCCCCTGTTGTCCCACCCTTGGCCCCCCCAACAGACCCCAGTGTGTGATGTTCCCCTCCGTGTGTCCATGTGTTCTCATTGTTCAACACCCGCCTATGAGTGAGAACATGTGGTGTTTGATTTTCTGTTCTTGTGTCAGTTTGCTGAGAATGATGGTTTCAAGATTCATCCATGTCCCTATGAAGGACATGAACTCATCGT
>CAUYQU010052881.1:0-42198 GCA_963574635.1 Cheracebus regulus | reverse complement strand
TTTCTTTCTTTCTCCTTTTCTCTCTTTTTCTAAAATCTCTTCCTCTTTCTTTCTCTTGCATTTTTTTTCTTTCTTTTGCTGTTTCTTTCTTTCTCCTTTTCTCTCTTTTTCTAAAATCTCTTCCTCTTTCTTTCTCTCTTTCATTCTTTTTATTCTAAAAAAAAAATTATTTAAAGATACATTAAAAGAAAATGAACCAAAAACATAAATTATTTTGTTGTTAGGAAATAAAACAATGATTTTCTTAAGGAAATAAATATCGAGATGAACTTGTCTTTTGGACTGCTAGCCAAAGCTAAATATCAAAAGTCTAATTCTTCATCTAATATAATTTACATATCAAGAATCTTTTTACTAAGTATAAATTATTGCTTCCCATTTTTATTTTTTTCATGTTGTATATATTTCCCTTTGTTTTCTTATTTATGACTAGTGAACTACATGCAAATTATAGTCTTTCAAATAAATACTTTGATAAAAAAACTTACCTTTTTGGCTTGATTGGAAAAAATAAAAGTTTTAATAGATTCTATAACACTTTGGAAGTATTTATGTTCATGACTTCTTGACTGTAGAGACATTCTGAATGGCTTTTTTTTCCCCCTGAAAGGCAAGCTTCATCATTTGAATTGAATGTATATGCTGGTGATGGTCTTCTGTATTGGCCTTATGGAAATTATTGACTTGAAACATACAAGTAATTATGGTTAAGATGAATTTATCAGATTGTTAAAGAAGCAAAACAGGAACTGTGTCTCTTTGCATCTGAGGCAAAAAATATTGATGCCATATTAAATATATATCCTCTTCAAAAAAATCCCAGAAAAACTCCGAATCATTTATTATCAGCACAGGAAGCAGCAGCAGCAAGTATTTTACTTTTATTGAGTCATTTAGTCTCACGACAATCGTGAGGTAGATAATATCATTGTAGATGTTGTGCAGAAAATGAATAAGTCATTTTTAACAAACAAAATCATGGCTAATAAATTGTGGAGTCAAGATCTCAAAACAGGTAGCCTGGCTCCAGCATCCAAGTATGTTATAGGAAATTTTTCAGAGAAACTTTATTTTCTTTTGCTTATACAGGTGTACCCACTGCCCCCACCCCTCACCGTTGCCTAATTCAGGAATAGAAAAAACAAAAAACTCTCTGCAAAGAAATATGCTCTCTTCTTTATTCGCCCCTATTTGTGGAGTTAAAGGGAGAATAAAAACCTTGTCCAGCAGGCAGTACTTCATCATCGGAAATGACCTTCTAATTTTGACTACAAGGTGAAAAAAAGCATGTATTGCTGACAGCTCTGATGTTGAACCAAATGGGGCATTAGTTGAAATTTTTCTTTGATTACTGACATCAATAAAAATAGGTTTATTAAGATATAGATGCCTTTAAAATTCTATTTTCCTCTTTAAACAAACTATATTTTACTAATTGATATTTTTTAAAAAGAGAGGGAGGAGGAATTAACCACATATGTCAGACTCACAGAGTTGAGAATGAAATGAGCGATTGGATTTGCAAAAAGTAGTAAACATTTATAAAAAAACAAGAATAATTTTTATATATTTAGGATATGTTTGTCCCACTTATCACTGAATTGGGTGGGGATTTTATTGCTCTAGACTTCAAGAGTTTAGTGTAAAATGATGTACAATACTATTATTTCATAATTTTGCCATTAGTAATGGTCAAATAGTTAAGTTTTCTTGGGATGTATTTTCATGCAGTAATAATCTTATAATTAAGACAATAGTATTTCTCATGAAGTAAATTAGGAATAATGTGAATAAATGATTCTCTTATGAGGGATTAATATTTTTCTCTCTAAATTACATCCCAACAGAGACTTAGTTCTTCCCCTGGCATTTATGAATTTATTGATATATGCATATGCTGTCATTTGCAAATTGTAGTCATCTTTAAGTACAAGGTAAACAAATGGTTATTTGAGATCTTACACTGTCTCAAGTCAGAGAGGCATGGGTGGAAATTAGGTGAGGCGTGAGGGGTTATTACTAGAGTCACCTGGTAATCCTATTTCTTTGAGAGAGTGTTAATTTTCCGAAGCAGCTATGTCTGCCTTGTCCTGTTTCATTTTCCTCTTGTTTGCCTTTAAATCTCTAAGTTCAAGTGGATGACAGGAAACACAGATCCTTCAACCCATAAAGTCTCCTCCAGACACAAAATCTTCTCCAACTTCTCAAAGAAGATTATATACTATTGCCTTGGCTGATGGTGGCAATTTTATCGGCTTACCTTGACTTCTAATGAACATCTTCAGGACTTGGTATTTTCATATTATTGTGTCGATTAAAGCCACAGTTCATTAACATGAAAGTTTAAGTATTGGCCAGCCACGGTGGCTCACGCCTGTAATCCCAGCACTTTGGGAGGCCGAGGCCAGTGGATCACAAGGTCAAGAGATCGAGACCAACCTGGCCAAGATGTTGAAACCCCATCTCTACTAAAAGAATACAAAAATTAGCTGGGCATGGTGGCGCACCCTTGTAGTTCCAGCTACCTAGGAGGCTGAGGCAGGAGAATCGCTTGAACCCGGGAGCCAGGGGTTGCAGTGAGCCGAGATCGTGCCACTGCATTCTCCAGCCTGGTGACAGAATGAGACTCTGTCTCAAGTAAAAACAAAAAAAGAAAATGTAAGTATTTTGCTTCTTTTAAACTGGATGACAAGTAACCTATTCATCTGGGTTCTAAGGACTGGTATAATTGAATAATGTTAATTCTTAAGTTGTCCGTTTATTTCTTGGGAAAATATTCTGTGTGGTCATTATTTAAAGCCATCTTTTTTACTTCAGTCCCCTCTCACTCAGTTCAGGATAATAATCGGTATGATTGGGCCATTATTTAGTCAATTAATGGAAGTTTTTTACATTTAGTCTTTTCACTAGTTTCCTGAAAGATTGGGTTTGTAAAATGTCAAAATCAAAAATATAGTCAACTGTTTATTTGTGATGCCTTCTCTTAGTTCATTATCCACAAGCCTTCCAGTTTTATGAATCATAATAGAGTCCTTTCCCCTCTCTATTTTATATGTTCAACAGGCTAGGCCTTTGCTCATAACCAAAGATGTCTGTTTTTCCCTAGAACAAACCTTTTACCTATTAACTTGGAAAATCCAAAGAATCAATACAAGTTTTTTTCTGTACATGTTGCTGCACAAAAGCAACAGTTATTACCCTGAAAGAGAATCCCAAATGTGGTCTGCTGGATGGAGGGTTATGACCCCATGGAAAACTAAACACTTCAAAGTAACTGCTCTCCATCCACCATAATCAGTCTAGAAAGGTATAAAGGATTACTAGGTTTAAGCAAAATGCTTGTCTGGGCTGATTGCATTTGCCTTTAAACAGCCCGTCACCATTTTGCCATGCTTAATTTTCTATTTTTAAACCTACATTTTCAGATAATTTGGTTTTAAAATTGTATTTACATTTTTAACATCCCTTAATAAGCTTATTTCATTGGTAGCATAAACCTAATTACAAGTCACACCAGGGGCTCTTCTGCTGTGGATAGTTCTTCCAGTTTACACTGGATCAAAGATTGCTGGGCCAGGAGCAGTCTGCTGAGCTGCTTCTTTGCCTCCTCAACTATTTGAGTCATGAGATTGTTTCAATATTTAGGATTTCAAAAGGCCTCTGCCAGGTGACACTATCATTTTGCCTCATAGAGAATGAATATATTTTTTTCTTTTCAGAGCCCTGAGCATGTGGTGATGGTGATACTTGTATTGTTTCTGTCCCGCACTCCCCCCTCCACAGTCATTCAGAGAATGTTCAAGTGACAATTTAATTGTGCTTCTGTTGAAGTTAGTCAGTTTCAGTAATTAAGATCATCATTGCATTTGCATGAGGAATCTAGTTTATTTTTTAAAGATCCCTTTATTGCAGTCCTCTCAATTTTAAATCTTTCTTATTATTATTTCTTGCTTTTTCCAGTTCTTTGTTTCACATTATTTTTGCCTCCATTGTCACCAAAGATTTAATATGTGCCAGCATGTCTTCTTACTTCTTTAAGAGGCCTAAAATTTTAAACATCTCATTCAAGAGAAAACAATAAGTTCTATGGAGCTCAATTTATCTGCCTTAGATGGATGACAATGTGGAATGATTAAATAAAGCAATTAACATGTTTTTCTTTTTATGTGTTGTTTGCTGGAATTTGTGTATGATATACTTAAGTGAGGTTTTACTTTTGTTTATCCTCTTGGAATTCACTGAGCTTCTTGGATTTGAGGGTTGATTTTTTAAAAAACATATTTAGAAAATGTTCCCTTCTTTTCTTCACATATTTATTCTGCCCAATCTTAGGACCACTTCAGTTTTGTTCGTTTATGTTTTTGAATTTTTTCTCTGTACTTTAGACGGTTTCTATTCCTTGTCTTTGAGTTCATTAGTCTTACTTTCTACAGTGTCCAAACTTCTGTTAAACACATCCAGTCCATTTTTAATTCATATATTGTATACATCGTGTTCTATTTAATGGTTGTTTTAAAGTCACGAGTTGCTAATTCCAAAATCTATGATATCTCTGTCTTGTTTTTTTTTTTTTTTTCTATTCACTGGATTTTTACTCCATACTCCATGTGTTGGTCCTATTTTCCTGCTTTCTCTCATATCTAGTTTTATTTGCTTTTCATGCTAGGCATTGTGGATGCTATTTTATTAGCATTCGGATTTTGTTGTTTGCAAGCACAAAATACTATTCAGCCCAAGTTTCAAGGGCACCCTTATATTGACTTTTAAAATGACATTTCTGTCTGTCCCCCTAATTTTATTAATCTTTGTCACACTTTTTAACCACCTTAATATCCTCAAACTCAGATCTCTATTTTCCTTACTTGGTGTCTTTTCTGGAATCCATTCCTCTGTGATGCAGTCTGAAAACTGTTTCCAGGCACAAAACTAGATTGAATGTGAAGCTAACATCACATATTTTCCTTTTATTAAGAATCATATCACTGTGTCGTCTGCTGTTAAACATCTGAAAACTGTTGCTTTATATATCTTGTCCAGATTTATAATTTTTACCATAAAGAGGTAAATCTGATAGTTTATATAGCCAGAGACAGAATTCTCTGAAATGTATGTTTTTAGTTTATTATATGAAAAATTATAGAATAAGCTTATTTAACGCCTCATATCAAGCTAACATTTTTTGTGAAAAATGCATAGAATTTGGAGATTAATTTGAGGAAAATTGACATATTTGCATTGGGTTTCTAGTTAATTAACATGATTCATAGACCTTTAATGTTTTTCAATAAAGTTTAAAATGTTTACATATTAAATCTAGCGCTTCTTTTGCTGAATTTGTTCTTAGGTATATTATTCTTGGGGTTTTTTTTTTTGCTATTGTTAATAGTGTCTTTTTGAATTTATTGTTGGTACAGAGAAATATAACTGATATTAACTATGTGATTAAATAAATATAAATTCATCTTGTATTAACTCATAAACATTTATATTTAATTACATTGCTGAATTATCTTATTAATTATAATAATCTGCATCTAGACTATTTTGTATTTTGTTTGGTTTCAGTCATATCCACTGCAGCTAATAACAGTTCTTTCTCCTCTTTTTTGATTTTTAAACCACTTATTTATTTACTTATACTTTACTGCACATAATTAAAAGTAGTAGATCCTGATCTGAGTTTTTCTTTATCTCAGTACTAGTATTAATACTTGCTATAAGAGCATTCTTGCATTTTGATTTATCGTATAGCTAAACCTGCAGGTTTCTCATTTTAGCTTTGGTTTATTCTTTTCTTTATTTTGATCTTGAGTGTTTCTTCACATTCCCTGAGTAGAGCAATGTAGTAATAAATTATTTTCTCTTATATTTAAATATTTTAAAGCTAGGTAGCAATCGTACAAGTATGGCAAAAATAGATGTTTGTGAAAATAATTTTGATGAAAAGAATTCTTTTTGACAGTAATTCTTCCCTAACAATTATGATCTTCCTTAGGAATTGGTGTGCTTATGTACATACCAGGTTATCTCCCACAGTGATATTGGACAACCAGGTCTCTTACATCCCAGGTGGGAGAGGACCTTGTGGCTGGACCAGTGGATCCTGTCCTCAGAGGTATGTAATATTTCTTGAAGATAACCACTGATTGAAACATAATAAGTTATAGCTGGGAATATATAATGTTAGTCATCCAAGGTACATATGCATAGTGGGGTTAAGAGATGGTCGTCACATTATGCTTCGGTAAGTGAAAATGTAGACATAAATAATATTTGCCTCATATGGTCATTTTTAGAATCATTTGAAATAATGCAATATTTAGCATAGTGCCTTGTGCTTTGTGAGCATTCAATAAATGTTAATTCTCATGCTTATTACTATTTTTACTATCACTATTACTTTTGCTCTGTGTCTGGTCAACAATCCTGTCCTTTAATTGCTTATGAAATCCATGCACAATTTTGAAGACTTATTTGTTAGTTTTTCTTCATAATAGGTCAGACAGAATTTTATAATTTGGTTCACATTCCAAAACTGGGAAAGCTTCTAGTTATAATTATGCATGTTAAAGCAGCTAAGTGAAGCTTTTCTTCTTGCATATACTATAATTAGCCATGTCATTTGATTTTCATTTTTTTTTTAATCTATGTTGTTGTTTTAAAAGATAGGGCTGAGTAATTGATAAATTTTCTGAATTCATGTAGCCACAGTAGCTCAGCTGGGGGTGTTTCCGAAGAGCCTGCAATAAAAACTCAAATTATTATTCAGGCGATGATGGCTAATGTTATGCAAATTGTCATACAAATAACTCAGGCAATGAATCTGACACATGGCAATCTGGAACAGTGCATAATAAGGATACATAAAATCAAGGTATTTCTTAGTCCCTTGAGGAATATCTAAGGTTCATGGTCCAGAGAGCTAAGCACATCTTAGGGATTTGGGAGCACTGAGCTCCTGTTCTGTTTTCAGCTTTTGCTCCCTTTGTGACAATTTCCTTGTCAACATGAGACACCAAGAATGCATTGCTAATTCTTTAGTAATGAAAACTTTACCACAGTAAACCCTAGCATACTGCCCTCCTGGATTCAAGGTGAGCTCTTTTAATTTTTTTTTTCTTTTCTTTAAACAAACCAGAAGTATTTATCTATTCTCGTATCTTATCTTTTTTATGCCTTCTGAATGGGTCCATTCATTCACTATTTTTAATACTTATGCCATATTTGCTACTTTTTCTTTTATTATGTCTGAGTTACATGCAACAAATACTCATTTTGCTAAAGCAGGAACATTGTCCCCAACAGTAGTTCAATCAACTGCTTGAGCTCATCCTTACAAACTCTATATAGAGTCCCTTTCCAATTGCTTTACTTCCTACTTAGCTTTAACTATGGGATTGCAGATGATATTTCACTAGACAGAATGATTTACTGAAATAAATGAAGGTAAATGATTAGCATGCTTTTACAAATGGAGAGAATCTTATAGCTCATTTTGGAACTGACATATAGCCTCAGACATACTCAGTTACCTGTCATGTTATAGCAGAAACTAAAACCCAAGCCCCTAAAGCCCAGTCTGTTATAATGCTATTGCTCCATATGTTTAGGGTGTACCCATGTGGATGACTGTTGTCTCCGTATAGTTGCATGTGGAAAACTCCAGGATAATAACATGGGAGGCTAGCCCACACGACATGGGCTAAAATCACTGTTCTATCCCTTTTAGATATGGGACTTTGAGCAAGTTATTTCGTCTCTCTGTTCTTTAGGTTCCTCAACAGCAAATCAGGATAATAATAATGCTTCCATCATAAACTAATATGTAAATTAAGCAAGATAGTATGTGCCCATTTTACAGACCCATTTGATACATATCAGCTAAATATTAAAGTTACATGGGTAAGACTAATATGGCCAAATTGTACTTATGACTTACATCTACATACACAGAACTCACAATTTAGTAGCTTCACTAATTATGTTGATTGTTGTGTTGAAGTGCTATAGTTTCCTTATTTCTCTTCTGCTGTTCTGTGGTTTCATCTTAGAAATAAAATTTCCCCATTTTATATCCCTTCTCTCTCTCTCTGTCCTTATCTTGCTCTTTCTCTCCCTCTCGGAGAAATACTATATGACAAAAATAGTAGGTAGTATAATTTCAAAACTTGAAAGATGAAAAATTCAATGGGAAAATGATGGTGGTTATCATAATTTCAATTAGATCACAAATATTTAATTTGTTTCAAGTTGTTTGATATTGATCTGGAGGAAATACATATCTTTTTTATTGTAACAACATAGGAAATAATATGAACTGAAGTAGAACAAGTTATGTCCATATAACTTTAAAATTGGAATGAAAGTAAGTTTTTTGGTTTAGCTAAAAGTATTATCAAGTGAAAAGCTATAATATCTTTAGAAAGTCAATGACAGGTATCAATTTAAAATACCAAATATCATAACCACTAATGTTTTTTGTAATGTATTGAAAGAAACCTAAGTTAGGCAATAATATTGATTATGAATATTATGATTATAATAATAACAAATAATACTTAATATACGCTTGTTATATTGTAAGCATTGTCCCAAAAACTTCACATTTATTATTCCAACTGATAATTTAATATGAAACAAATAATTGATTTCCCCCCAATGCTCAACTTTCTAGATCTCAGAGGATATCCAGTCCTATCTACAGGATGCAACATAAAATTGTCACCTCATTGGACTGGAGGTGCTGTCCTGGATACAGTGGACCGAAATGTCAGCTAAAAGGTATATGCTAATATTAATTTCATAATCACAATTCTGAACAATAAGAAACTGATTCTAATGAAGAAAAGAATTGCATTTCCTTTTTTGAACCAAGATAAATTAGCATGTAGCCAAATTCCTAGGACTGTTACCTTTCTGAGCTTTCTATCTTAGTAGCTTTTATAGCACCCTGAAGTCTCATAAGCTGTTCTTTAACTTCTGCCCCATTTTTATGATGGATTTATATGATAAGCAAATGTAAATCTGATTAAATATTTTACTTATTCTTAACTATGTGCTATAGAGGCATGCCTTATTAAAATATCAAGGAGGCTAATTTTCTACTTTTAAATAAAGTATTATTAGAAGTGACTCAATATAAAAATAAGACTACCCTCCAATTTTGTTCCAGTTCAGTTATTTGAAATAATGTGCATATGAATGAAATTTAGTATCAAAGGATATACAAAGTATGCCATGAATAATTCTTTCTATTTTAAAATCCTAATGGAGCCATTTTTTTTCAACTGTGGTTTTAAGGACTTTCTGGTGGCAAGGCTGATCAAACACATGGTAACCCACTGTGGCCTAATATCTATGTGACTATTATTTTGCTTTTGGCTTTAAACAGTTTCCTTTGAAAAATAAGATATGGCATCAGCATACATATTTTAAATGAATGAATATTACAAGAAAGGCCATTAGCAGTTGTGGGGAATTCAATCAACAGTCTAAGAGACTGTGATTAAAAATTAATATAAGTGTGGAGAAACCATTATGACTCACATTAAGAAAAAGCAAATTATAATACAAAAGCTCTAGGAATCCTGTAGTTTAGTTAGGGATATTATTTATGGTTTTACTAACCCATACAAAGAGAATCTGCAGGCAAATTTCGCCATAATGCTATTTGTTCTGGATCTGGCCTGAATTTCAAAGATGTTATAAAAATTCAACATATTTTCAGACTATAGAATGAATATGTACTGCATTTATAACCAAGTAAAATAAACTTTTAAATAAAATATAATCTATACTGAAAATATTTGGAAATAAAGTAATTTAGCATATTCTAAAAAGACCCAAATATGTCCCTGATTTCTGATTTCCATGAAGTACACAAATATACTCACAATGGTAAAACATATTTGTTTCTAGAGTTGGTGAATGGTTAAAAGTTCTGGATAGTATTTAAATTCTGTTTCTGAGGTCTGTATTTCTATCCTACAAAGAAGGATATTATGAGATTATTAATTCCATCATTATTTCTTGACGATTCAAGTGTTTGTTTGCAGAGGACCTTTCTAGAAATTTAGTATGTTATTACACATCCTATTGGTAGACATGTGGCAGGGAAAAAGTCTACAGATGAAAGAATGTCATGGACTCTAGTTGATGAGAACTGCTGTTGCTCCGTGCTTCAACCTTTTATACTTATGAATCAATTCTTTATCACTGTGGTGTACTGTATACACGTAGGAAGAAAAATACCACAACATCACTGTAAATATAGACACAAGAAACAAAGACTAGTTGACAGTTTCAAATATAAACTGTGTCCTGGCATTCTCATTTTTCAAAGCATGATATGAAATATTATGAATTCAAGTAGTTTAGGGATTACTTAATGACACCTTATATCCTAATTAGAATCAACCTGTGGATAGTTTTTATACTAGGCTTACAAATCATGTATTAATTTCCAGTGTCCAAAAATGTCCCAGAACAGTTCTGATTATAACCTTCTGTCATAATAGTGTAATTGGAACCACTCATAATTCAAGTATCTGCTAATAAAGCTGTTATTGAAAGGCCTCTTTTCTACTGAAATCTATGAGAGGAATAATGTTCCAGTGGCAGATGTGTGTATTGTGTTATGTTGTCATAAAACCGATTCTAATATAGCTTTGATTCCCAACGAATCTCCTGTTGCTCCTTACTATACTTTGGCCATTCTACTTTTCACTTTCAGCGCAGTTGTATTTTCAACAGTTGAACTTTCTGTTAGTGCAATGGATGCACTGGTTGTATTAGGAACCATTGTGTCCCTTTGTCCCTTGAACCTTCATTATCTCTGTCCTGAGGGGCTATTTGCACATTTCCCCTTCTAATAGCTACCCAGATTGCATTAGGGAGATCTTGAAAATATGCAAGAAATATCACCAGTTCAGGAATAAATTTGAGCTGTTTGCAACTGTACTCTTTTTTACTTCTTTTCCTCCACTTTTGTACCCTTCTTTCCATTTCTTTCTTTTATACTCTTCTTTCTATTTCTTTGGGGATGTGGATCCATCCCCAGGCTGTTAGAAAAGAGATATGGTGACTCAGAATCCATGGGGTGATTATCTGTTTATTCCACAATATGCTAATCTGCCACACATGTACTTCAGCTGCAACTCAGATAATCAAAATACTGATAACTACAGTTCTAGATTACCTGATAAAAAATATTAGTCATATTATCAAAAGGAAACCAATTTTTAAAAATCTAAATGAATAGAGCTTTATTGGGGGAAAAAAAGGAGCATTCAATCCAACATCAAAGTAATAGTTTTGATATGTTTTACATTTGTTATGTCATTTTCTCATTTCAAATATATATATTTGTACATAATGAGGATTGAGTCATCAAAGTCAGAGTGCACAAGGGTTTGGCCATTAGAAAGGGACCTAAATTTGTGATATGACATTCAAGATACTTTTCAAAAAGTCAGCAGTAACATACACTTAACCCTGCTTTATAAAATTTGCAATAATACTTTTTTCCAGTAGATGTCTCTAAAATATTCTGAAGTAGAACAAGGAAAGTGTGATGTGCTTTAATGACACAAGGACAATGATTTAAATAAAATAGTGTTAAATTACAGAGGATGAAGAAAACTTCTTTGCAAATCTGTTTTTAAACATCCAGTGGCTTTAATCATCAGGTCCTTAATAGGAAAAAGATATTTTATAACATTCTGTTTTGTACTGCAGATATTATGAATGCTGACAAAATGTGAGCATGTACAAGTGTTGAAATAAACTGGTCCCTACCATATGATATGAATATGTGAAAAAATTTGGTTTTACAAATGCTGTGAAATCATGCAATAAATTACATAAGAGCTATTGTAACTAACACTTGAATATGGGGCTTCTCCAGCAAGAGTGTTTTAAAATGTATTCCTTGAGTTTTGCATATCTAGTTCTTCCCAGCAGTAGCAAATGCTTTTTTCTTTGAGAAAGAACATTACCTCCTCTAAGCATCTTTCATGATAAAATTATGATGCATTTAGTGAAGAACACTGTGTACCCATAAGTCGTTGTTGCACCAAACTGCCTACTTCAATTTAACTAGTAAATCTCAGTAAAGCTTAACGTGTACACTGAGCATTCACCATGCAAATATTCACTTGATATTGAGGGATCAGCTGGAAATCTGTCTCCTCAAGCTACACAGGAAGGTTTTCTGGTTCTGAGTGGAAGAGAGAGCAAACATCCTCATTACTGAGCTGCCATTAATGATTTCCTCCATATGGGTCAAAGGCCTGGAAGGAAAACAAAACAAAACAAAAACCTTGCAAATAAAAGCCATCTAATTTAAAAAAAAAGCATCTAAAGCATCTAATAAGGAAGCTGTTACTCCTGCTGTAGACACTTGCCGACCTTGCTTCTTTAAGTCCTTGATCCGTCTAGGTCAGGGTTTCCATTGCAAAGGGAAAAAAAAAAGAGTAATTGTGCCAGGAGAAAAGCAAAAAGGAATCCAACTTAAAAAATATATTGCGTTTTAAAAACATCTGAAGTGCACAAAGATCTTTAAAAATTTAGTTGACTTAAATAAATGTCCTTCTGTCTCTGTGCCTGTCGCTTAGAAAGGGACCAAGAAAAAGAAACTTAGAAATCTGTCCTGTATAGAACAAAGCAAAGGTCTGTGCTCAAGTGAAAGATAGATTGCTTGGAAAACCTAGAATCTATGGCAGTCCTTGTGGCAGAGAATACATGTGGGGAGACAGAAAGATTGCTAAATGAAAGAAACAAAAGAATATCAATCAACCAGGCTCTTTGTCACAAGAGAGTAACTGACTCCACTGTCAGAAATCCTATCAGCTTTTTGCTGTGGCTGGTTAAATCCTGTGTAATAAATTGGGATGAATGCAAGTATTGAACTCCAGTCAACAAACAGAGGTAGGGAAAGATAACATAAACTATTGTTAAAAACAGGCATTTCAAGTTTTTAACAGCCTTGAAAGTGACTCCAACCAATGAATTCCAGAGCAAAGAGATTCATGTGACAATTGAACCTCAAGTACCTTCATGTGATGCTTAGTAGTTTCTTTTATTCAGGAGTACAGTTTTCTCACCTAGATTCTAAAAAAGGAAACAATGAATTTAACAATATTGCTAAGAGCAAATAGGAAGCTTTATTGCACATGCACGTGTGCACATGCTATTACATTAATTTTTGGCATTTAATAATATAAAATATAATCACATTTTCTTTCAAATTAGTGTTCTTGAAACTATAAAATATGAAAAAGGCTTAATTTCTCTCATTTTATATATATTATTTTTATACACGGAGGAATGAATCATCAAATGAATCACACTAGAGCAGGAAAACTAGATTTTTACTTGATACTTCTAGGTAGGTTCATTTTTAACTCTTTCAATTGCTTTCTTTTTTCTTTCTGACAGCATTTCAATTTACTCTCCTCTTTCCCTCTTGTCACTGATTTTAAAGTTTTTCTTGTGTTTTTAGTTTCTATTTTGAATCTATTGATTCTCTCCTGCATATCACTGTCTATTCCCTTTTTAAAAAATGTAATAGCATTCTTCAAGATCACATGAATGATATATATATCTCAAGTTCTTTTGACCCTCAGGTCAACAGAAAATTAAACTTTGATGCTCTTCATTTGCCTCGTTTCTATTCTTGCCACTTTGCCTCTCCCCTAGGTAAATTTTTACTTCTTGAGCATTCAGAATCTTTCCTAGACTGGGTAGCACAAAGGGAACTTGTGCTACCATCTTGATGAATGCTCCTACTGAACTCTCACATAGGATCCTAGAAGAGTCCAAACACCCTCACACATCCTCGTGTGTGTGTGTGTGTGTGTGTGTGTGTGTGTGTGTGTGTGTTAAAGAGAGAGAGCGAGCGCCGTTGCCCCTGCTTCCGCAGTCCTTGAAGGATGTTAAGTAAAACATCATGTTATAATCTTCACATTAAATATGCAGCATGTAATACTTTTTAAGAAGTAAAATGAAGAAACCTGATTAAAATTCCATTATAAAATACAACTTAAAATAACATGTCACTGTTTATAATAAAGCTTTACCAAAGTATTTTGAACCCCTGGAAATAAATCCTGGGTCAAATGCTTTTGTGATTTGTATCAAGGTCGCTCCACTTCAGGGTCACAAGCACCCAGACGAATCTGCCTCTTGATTATGATGATTGGATGGGAGGGGCAGCAGTCACAGTCAAACATTTAACAACTCATTCAGTAACATCAATTAATACATAAATCAATACTGTATGTAAATCAAAAATTAAGAATGCATTACTTTTTATTTTCTTAAATTAATGGGTTATCTATAATCCAGTCTAAAACTACAGACTAAGTAATATAAATCATACCAACAATCACTCATATCATTCTAATAATTTCTAAGCAATCTATCGATTTCTACAAATTATATTGGTGTGCTTTTTCTTTTGCCATGGATGGTACCAGTAAATTATGTCCTTGTCAGAGACATAATTTAATATAGGGAACTCTCTCAAC
Source organism: Cheracebus regulus (assembly GCA_963574635.1). Taxonomy (NCBI): domain Eukaryota; kingdom Metazoa; phylum Chordata; class Mammalia; order Primates; family Pitheciidae; genus Cheracebus; species Cheracebus regulus. The sequence goes on along the minus strand of CAUYQU010052881.1, from coordinate 27,670 downwards.
CTCCTTTAAAGACTTACCCGTCAGATTTAGAGTCACTGGGTGACATGAGGTCTCAATAAGTTTGTAAATTCTATTAACATCAATTATATTGTCCTCCTGCTGAATTATCTATTGGGCTTTCCTGAATAAAAAGTGATTGCATTCAATTTTTATCAGCCTTTAAATATTATGTGTATTTTTGAATATTCACTATCTTTATTATTAACTAAATCATGAAAATTATTGTATAAGTATCCCATTTAATTAGTTTATAGAACTTTGTAAACATCATTAGGCCAAATTCATCTGGCAGCATAAATCAAGGAATATTTACTGAATTTTTTAGTTTTATCATATAAATTTTATTTTCAAACTATTTATTAGAAAATCTATTCTTGCTGGGTGTGGTGGCTCACACCTATAATCCTAGTCCTCTGGGAGGCCGAGGCAGGTGGATCACCTGAGGTCAGGAGTTCAAGATCAGCTTGGCCAGTAAGGTGAAACCCCGTCTCTACTAAAAATACAAAAATTAGCCCAGGGTGGTTGTGGGCGCATATACTCCCTTCTACTCGGGAGACTGAGGCACAAGGATGGCCTGAAGCTGGGAGGTGGAGGTTGCAGTGAGCAGAGATCGTACCACTGCACTCCAGCCTGGGTGACAGTGCGAGAGACTCTGTTTTAAAGACAAAAAAAATCTATTTTTTAAAATAGAATTGGTCTTTACTAACTTTTGTTTCAAATAGTATATATAATCTATATATTTCAGTTAACATATAGTCATTTAAAATAGAATATATATGTTTCAAATATATATTTATAGAATACACAAATTTTTTTTTGTCTATACTATTTTTCATCAGTTTTTAAACTATCTCCAGTTTAGCAAGGGAATTTTTTTTCTTCTAAAGCTGAAAAAGGATTTGCATTTCTGTTAGAGTGTCATCTCTGAAAATCAGTTCTTTTTTTAAAAAATCTATTATCCAAATGTTAAATTTCACAATTTATATGCAAGTGAGTACATAGGGCTTGATATAATTTACAAAATGCCTTTTTAGCTCTAACATCACACGCTTTCTTTGAAGCCCAAATATTCTTCCATTATCTTAATTTTAGCATGTGCTCTTGCTTTGCATCTCTCTGTCTTTCCATCCTTCAAAGACTTGAAAAGATTTCAAATCTTTACTTAATAACACATTATAGTTTCAGTCAGATATATTTGAATGCAGTAACTTTTAGTGCCAAAATTTTTTAAAAAACAGACGTCTATCTAGTTTTGTCTGAAACTCCTGGTTTACTTTTTCACTATTAGTGCACTGGCTTCACTTGTCTAAAAAATTAAATTTTCACATATACAAATTTCATGGAGATTTTCTTTCTCGAGTGTTCATATGTACTACTACATTACTAATGTAGTGTTAAAGGTGTTTTTCCTCCTAATTTAATGAGATTTTAAAAAATTAACTGCTTTAAAATTCTTGATTTTTACATCTTAGGAAAATTGTGAAAATGTTTGTATATGAAAGAGTTCAAGTTTCATTAATAATATTTTTTAATTTTATTAAGTTGACTTTTAAGTTTTCTAAGAAGTTGTTTTACAAAAAGTAGTATCATAAAACTGATTTGCAATGACATTCCTAGGTCAGAATTATATTAGGTAAGTCCTATAAGATTTTTATTTTCTAAAATGCTTTATTATTTTAAATAAGAAATAATTTGAAATTCTGATTTTTTCTAAATATTTTATTTATTTTATGGGCACTCTATTAACATTATCTGATAAAGTACTTTTTAAGTTATTTACTTCAATTTATTTCATTGAAAATTTTTATTATTAGAAATACTTATTTCATGAGACTAATTTCATAATATTCTTTAATATTTTCATGATTCATGATTGCAAATAATCGTTAACATAATAGGTAAATGCCATTATGAAAAATGAATCTAGTAATTTTAATTTATATTATACCAATTTGTAGCATTGTTTGAATCCAACGATTACCTAACAAGAAAAAATAATCCACCAAAATTGAAAATCAAGTTGATTTTCATTCAAGAAATTTAACTTATTTATTGTATGTTGAATTTACTTTTTAAAATGACTTGGTATTATTTAGATATTGTATATATTAAAAGATATTACAGACTAACTGAGTTTGGCACAGTATCATTAGCTAATTTAGGGCTAGGTTCCTAACTGATAAAATTTTCATTTTGTAGTCAGATTCTAAAAATTCATACTCATGATACCTGAAACTAATGCTTTCAAAATTTGGTTAAACTTTTGTCTCTTTTTCAATGTTTTCAGTAATTTACTATAAACTTCTGGACTATAATTATCAAATAACTATGCAATCAGAACAATTAGCACTTACTAATAAGTAAAATAAATTGAACACCAAACGAATTGGAAGTTCTAGCAAATACATAAATCATAAGTAATGATAAACTGTTCATTCTCCTAAAACACTGACTGTTTCACAGAATCTATACACTGCCTGACTTGGGTCCAACAAAACACTAATTTTGAAAAATAGTTCTCAGATGTTGCCACAGTAGGAATTCCATTCATCATATATCCTACAAAGTACATCCTTTATCAGGTATCCATGATTAACTTGTAATTAGTTAATATTATAATTTGTATAACTAAGGTTTTCAGTTCTTGGACTCCAGCATTATGTATTTGCCAACAGTTGTGGCTTTATTATATTTCAATATTTTAACAATTGGCCAACCACATTGCTGCATACTGGCGAAACACAATCATGGAGTTTGGGAATGTGCAATGTTGCTAGATGGGAGTAAGGAGCAACAGTCTGTCTTTTGAGTGGAAAGCGATTTTATTTCTGAGACATTCTAAAATTGTCATTGGGCTGTAGATTTGATTGCTGTGAAGGCAGCACAAACACTCTTCATATGCTTCCATGCTTAGCAGTGCCTCATTAGGGAATCTTGTGTTATAACAATAGAAAGAATGGCAATATCTACATAAGGAAATCAGGAAGCTATGAAAGGCACCTTCCACTCCCATCTCACTTCACTTACTCTTTAAGAAATGGTATAAAACTCAAGGTTTTCATTTCCCAAAATCTAATAAATCGTGTCTTCTACATATGCCTTTGTTATGAACAGGAATGCTATTTAAAAGACTATGAAGATTGACTTCTGGATTGCAATTTTACTATTAATATATCTAGTATTTTCTGCATTATACAATGAATTTACCTCTTAGAAATAGAAAGCTTAGCAATTTGTTCTAAATTAGTGTTCGTAACCAGGGCCATGCATAGAGAAATCAAGTGTAGAGTTTTTTATAAAAAAAAAAAAAATACACACATGCCCGATTCCCCAAAATAGATCTACTGAATGAGAATCTCAGTTGAGAGAGTGAAAAAAACATGGACACTTAATGTTTCAAAGTCTATAGGAACTTCTGATTTCTATCCATGAGGAAAAAAATAAAACAAAACAAAACAGGATTCTAATGGGATGTAAAGAAATATGTATTATAATAAAAGTTAATCATAGAAAAGGAAATTTGAATAGTAACCTTGTTTGTATACCACAAAATAATACTATCTTTGTTTTTACTATAATTGTGCTTCCCTTCCTAATAAAATATCCAGTCTACTGAGCTGTGTTACTACCTGCAAATGCACCAGCTTTTTTTGTTCCTATGATTTAGCCAAAAAGATAAGCAGCAAATAAATGGAAAGATCATTGTTCATCCTGTTAAATCCACATGTTCTTACCGCAATAAATACTTGTAAGTTTGTATCCTGAACATTCATATTTAAATTAGTAGGTCGAAGTTGGGGCTCTAGAAGTTCTACCTCCAAAAGTTTCCGGGTGATGCTCATGCTGCTGATTAAGGGACCCCAGTTTCAGAATCATTGCTTTACTCTCTAGTTATACTCTTGGATGGATTTACACTTAAGCTGCCAGAATAAAATGCTTTATTACACCTTTTAAGGAGGAATCGTGATAAAAATTTGTGCAACGATTAAATGGTTGTATATGTATGAATTAATTTAAACTTATACCTATAATGACCTTATTGCTAGGTCTTAGAAGAAGATTTACACTTTTCCCCACCCACTCCAGCCCCTAAATGATTGTACTTTTCCCCAAGCTGCAAATTGCCTTTGTCGACATGTAAGTCAACAGTTACACGGGACTTTATAGAATACAGTGGAGGAAATGAACATAAAAAAAGAAATAGCATCAAAACAAAAATCTTGGACATGAATGGAAATTCATTCATTTAGCTCAATGCCCTGAAGAATAAAAAATGAAAAATTCAGTCAAACAATAGAGACTCACCCAAATTAATGCCAAATATACTTCCTGTGGAGTAGAGAAGCTTAAGTATTATAGTCACAGCCGCATATGGTTTAGGGAGCATAATTAACATGTGCTAGAGATGCAGACTTTCATTGGTTCCTAAATTCACATGGGAAGAAGCACAGCCAGACACAAAATACTTGTTTCTCATGACTGACCTGCAGACTTCAATAGGTAAATTTGTTCATTAGAAGTCTGTTAAAGACATATATTATTTGATTTTCTCAATATTTTATTTATTATTTTTATTTCATTTATTTATTTATTTATTTATTTATTTTGGCGGAGTCCTGCTCTGTCACCCAGGCTGGTGTGCAACGCCATGATCTTGGCTCACTGCAACCTCCGCCATCCAGGTTCAAACAATTCTCCTGCCTCAGCCTCCTGAGTAGCTGGGATTATAGGCACCCGCCACCACACCCTACTAATTTCTGTATTTTTAGTAGAGACATGGTTTCACTATATTGGCCATGCTGGTCTCGAGCTCCTGACCTCAAGTCATCCGCCCGCCTCAGACTCCCAAAGTGCTGGGATTACAGGTGTGAGTTACCTGGCCTGTTCTCAAGGTTTAAATGGTTCGTTTTTCTAAATTATTTTCCTCAATGAAAAACTACCGTGCCACTAAAATCTTACTTAATTCATGGGAAATATTACTTGATTCATGTTAAATTCTTCAACAGAGTAGATTTCTTTTACAAGAATTTCTACTTTCTGAAATTTCACTGACTTTACCAGTTGATTCTCTTGAAATGTACCTGCAATAGTTTACTTTTATTTTTAGTCCAGTTTGAGACCATAAAAATCTGGGAACAATCCATTTTAGTGGCACTGTTAATCAAACAGCTATTTTTATTTTAGTAAGGAACCTGTGGCTCTCCCTTTTTTCCAAGTAGATACCAGTTGGAAATTGCCTTGTTAAATAATCAGCCCTTGTGGCAGTCCACTTATAGAGCTGCTATGGCTTTTAACACAGCGGATTTTAAAATCCCCTCAATTATGCAGGCAGTTTACATCTGCTAGTTTACACAGCTCCCCCAAATTACCGTCCATTTTCATGGAAAGGAAGCCTGAATAATTCTATTTTTTTCCACGCAGAATTGGAGTCCTGCATTTCCCACCCCAATGTGGTGTTACATTGCCCTATGGTTGGGGGCGGAGCAGCTTACTCTGCAATCTTCCCCGACCATCATTTGTCAGTACACGGGAAAATGTACCTCAGCCACATTATTGCTCAGGACTGGAATAAATGAGGCGGTCCCAGTGCTTAACTCTCTCTTTTATCTTTCTGCTTCCTTCTAGCCCGGGAACAGCAGCATTTGATACACACCAACCAGGCTGAAAGTCACACAGCTATTGGCAAAGGAGTAGCCGAGCAGCAGCAGCAGCAAGACTGTGGTGACCCAGGTCATAGATTGTAATTACTATCATCTCTAACTCTATTATTGGCAATACTATTTATTACAGCTTCCAAACAAGAAATATCTTAGTTGTCAAATGATTGATGGTGACACATTAACATACTTCTCAGTCTTTTTCTGCTGGTGCTGGATGTTGGGAGAAATTGTGGATGAGCTATAATAGGTTCCCAGACTGAAAAGACCACGTATAATTATTGAAGCTCTGTGTGCAAACACAGAAGGAGTGAAAATGCTATGATACTAAGTCGTAAGGAAATCACAGGCTTCCAAAATAAGACCAAACTTTTGTTTTCCAAGGAGCGACATTATGGAAGACCCTTGATATGGAAGGAACAACTTGTTCTTTTAAGGGAGCCAAGAAGGCTCTCTTTCATTCATTGATCACTTAACGGGTACTGATCCCTAAGAAATGGAATTATGACTAAGAATCAACAAGAACCTCCTGCTGATCCAAAGTTGGCATGTCATATATTTTCTCGTCTTTCTAATCATTGTTTGCCATTTCTTTTAGGCTAAACTTTAGCTCTTAGAAACATAAGGTTGGTTGCTGCCAAAAACATCTACTCACTGTGTTTGGCATAGATCTAGTCATACAAAACAAGGCACTCAATTAAGAAATGTGACTTAAAGAGCTGTCTTTAAGAGTGCAGCTGAATATCTCCTCACAATTGTATTGTAATTTTTTAAGGGATTGAAATTCAGTATCTTTATAAAAGACAATAAAATTCTTGAATTACTGTAAGGCATGTGCAAAGGGATAGAGAATATTATTGCTATATAAAGTGATTCAAACTAAATTATGAGTTTCTTAATCTTTGATTAATGAATACCTGAGTCAACAAGAAAATTCTCAGAACATAGCTACAACTACGTACATACATATAGCTGCATATTTTTAATGCTGAGGTATTGAATTTGGAAGCAGGAGATGAGCCATCAGCTCTGTAATTGCGAGAGTTACTTTTTCTGCCCTTTGTTTCTTTTTGACAGCGTAACAGGAACTCCTTGAAATAATTTTTTTTAAAACACTGAAAATTCTGGGAAAAGTTAAAACATTTTAAAAATCTAAGCTATTATAATACCCTTTACAAATTTCTACACTTAGTCTTAACATTCAAGTTGCCATTTGCTATATGAATACAGTCTATTTTTTCAAATATATTAGTGTAAATATAGTTTATTTGAATTACCTTCAAGCTTATCATGAAATTTAAGTGATTTTAAATATTTACATTTAATTTTTAATTAAAAATTTAAGTGGTTTTAGGCCTGGCACAGTGTCTCATGCCTGTAATCCCAGTACTTTGGGAGGCCGAGGCAGGTGGATCACGAGGTCAGGAGATCGAGACCATCCTGGCCAACATGGTGAAACCGCGTCTCTACTAAAATACAAAAATTAGCCAGGCATGGTGGCGTGACCCCACAGTCCCAGGTACTTGGGAGGCTGAGGCAGAGGAATTGCTTGAACCTGGGAGGCGGGGGTTGCAGTGAGCCAAGATCATGCCACTGCACTCCAGCCTGGTGACAAGCAAGACTCTGTCTCAAAAAAGAAAATTTTAAATGGTTTTAAATATATATATCTGATTTTTAATTTTTGTGGGTACATAGTAGGTGTATATATTGTTTTGATACAGACACACAATGTGTAATAATCACATCAAGGAAAATGAGGGATCCATCCCTTCAAGCATCTATCCTTTCTGTTACAAACAATCCAATTATATCTTCTTACTTATTTTAAAATGTTTGATTAAAATATTACGGACTATAGTCAACACATTGGTGTTATTAAATAGTAGGTCTTATTCATTCTTTCTTTTGCTATCCTTTTTTTATTATTTACTTATTTATGTTTTTAGAGACAGGGTCTCGCTGTGTCATCCAGGCAGGAGTGCAGTAGAGTGATCACACATCACTGCAGCCTTCATCTCCAGAGCTCAGCCAATCCTCCTATTTCAGCTGCCAAGCAGCTAGGACTACACATGTGTGCCACCATGCCTGGCAATTTTATTTTTTATAGAGACAAGGTTTATTCATGTTGCCCAGGCTAGTCTTGAACTTCTGGGGCAAAGCAATCCACCTGCCTCAGTCTCCCAAAGTCCTGGGGCTACAGATATGAGCCACTGTGCCCAGGCTCTAAACATTGTTTTGTACCCATTAACCATCCACACCTCACTCCCATCAGCCATTATCCTTCCCAGCCTCTAATAACCATCTTTCTACTCTGTATTTCCTTGAGTTCAATTGTTTTGATGTTTAGATCCCACAAATAAGTGAGAACATGCAATGTTTGTCATTCTTTGCCTGGCTTATTTCCCTTAGCATAATGACCTCCAGTTCCATCCATGTTGTTGCTTTCTTTTTCATGGCTTAGTAATACTCCAGTGTGCATATATGCCACATTTTCTTTGTCCATTTATCTGTTGATGGTCATGTATGTTTCTTCCATATCTTGGCTATTGTGAATAGTGCTGCATATATACATGGGAGTGCAGATATCTGTTGGATATACTGATTTTCTTTCTTTTGTATAGGTACCTATCAGTGGAATTGCTAGATCATATGGTAGCTCTATTTTTAGCTTTTCTGAGAAACATCCAAACTATTCTACATAGCGGTTGTATTAATTTACATTCCTACCAACAGTGTATGAGGTTCCCTTTTCTCCATATCCTCACCAGCATTTGTTATTGCCTGTCTTTTGGATATAAGCCATTTTAACTGGGGTGATGTGAGATTGCCTAATAGTTTTGGTTTGAGTTTCTCTGGTGATCAGTGATGTCAAGCACCTTTTTATATGCCTGTTAGCCATTGTATGTCTTCTTTTGAAAAATGCATATTCAAATCTTTTGCCCATTTTTGATTGGATCATCAGATTTTTTATAGGGTTGTTTGACTTCTTATATATTTTTATTATTAATCCCTTGTCAGATGGGTGGTTTGCAAAGATTTTCTCCCAATCTGTGGTTTGTATCTTGACTTTGTTGGTTGTATCCTTTGCTGTGCAGAAACATTTTAACTTAATATGATCCCATTTGTTTATTTTTTGCTTTGAGTGCAGGTGGTTGTGGGGTATTACTCAAGAAAATTTTGCCCAGACTAATGTCCTAGAGACTTTCCCCAATGTTTGTTTGTAGTAGTTTCATGTTTTGAGGTCTTAAATTTCAATAGATAATCCTTTTTTATTTGACTTTTGTGCATGGCAAGAGATAGAGGTCTAGAGTCATTCTTCTGCATATGGACATCCAATTTCCCCAGCACTATTTATTAAACAGACTGTCTTTTCCCCAGTGTATGGTCTTGGCACCTTTGTTGAAAATGAGTTCACTGTAGGTATGTGGAATCGTTTCTGGGTTCCCTATTCTGCTCCATTGGTCTATGTGTCAGTTTTTATACCAGGACCATGCAGTTTGGGTTACTATAGCTCTATATTATAATGTGAAGTTAGGTAGAATGATTCCTCCAGTTGTTCCTTTATGTTCTTTTTGCTTAAGTAAGCTTTGGTTATTCTGGGCCTTTTGTTGTCCCATATAAATTTTAGGATTTTTTTTTTTTGTACTTCATTTCTGTGAAGAATGTCATTAGGGTTTTGGTAAGGATTGCATTGAATCTGTAGGTTGCTTTTAATAGTATGGGCATTTGAACAATATTTATTCTTCCTATCCATGAACATGGCATATCTTCAATTTCTTTCATTAGTGTTTCATAGTTTTCATTATAGTGACCTTCCACTTCTTTGGTTAAGAAGTTTCACTTTTTTGGTTAATTGAATTCTTAGGTATTTAACTTTATGTGTGGCTATTGTAAATTAGATTATTTTTTGTTTGTTTGTTTCTTTCTTTCTCAGATTATTCACTGTTGGCATATAAAAGTGCTACTGAGTTTTATATGTTGGTTTTGTATCCTGCAATTTTACTGAATTTGTTTATCCATTCTAATAGTTTTTTTTGGTGGAATCTTTAGGTTTTTCCAAATATAAGGGCATATCATCTGCAAACAAGGATAATTTGACTTCTTCCTTTCTAATTTGAATGCCCTTTATTTCTTTGTCTTGTCTGATCACTCTAGCTAGAGCTTCTAGTGCTTTGTTGAAAAAGAGTGGTGAAAGTAGGCATCCTTGCTGTGCTCCAGATTGTAGAAGAAAGAGTTTTCGCTTTTCTCCATTCAATACTGATCCTAACTATGGGCCAAAATATATTTTTAATGGTCTCAATTTTCTCTTCTATATGCAGAAGTGATGCAAAAAATGACTGACCAGGTGAACTACCAGGCAATGAAACTGACTCTTCTGCAGAAGAAAATTGACAATATTTCTTTGACTGTGAATGATGTAAGGAACACTTACTCCTCCCTAGAAGAAAAAGTCAGTGAAGATAAAGGCAGAGAATTTCGATCTTTCCTAAAAGGTAAAAATAAAATAAAACAAATTATTCATTCAGTTAACACAGGAAGAAAATGATTCATTTTTTCTTTTCTTATATCACTTTGGTATCTTTCCTTTAGTTTGGGTGGTATGGAAATCTAATACAAATATTTTTAGAAGGAGATATAAAATCACTAAACTTCTGAAATAATTTGAAATACCTACATTTTAGTAAATATACTCAAGTCTTTGACTGAATATTCCATCTGGTTGATAAACATAATGTATCTAATTATAGCCTAACTTGTACTTATTTATAGTTAAAGTGAGTCATATTAATTTATTTCCATTGTGTTATCCACTTCAAGAATAAAGATGTGGTTAGGGGACCAAGACAGCTAGATGCATCGTTGTCTCAATACAATTGACAGAGACATTGAGGATAAATCTGAAGTGCATTATTATCCCCCAAATTGTCTAGGTTATGGTGTAAAAGCAATGAAATATATCCTAATCATTCCAGTTATTATTACTATTAAAGAATAATAAAATAGGCTTTGTCTGAATTTTATGCTCTTAAAACAGTGGACTTAAAAGCAAGCTATGTTTCTTTCTGGAGGCCCTACAGGATAATCTATTTCCTCTAATCCAAGTTGTTGGCAGAATTCATTTTCTTGCAATTGTAGGACTGAGGCCCCTGTTTTCTTGAAGTCTGTAAACTGAGGTCCATTCCTAGCTTGTAGAAGCCACTGCATTTCTTGACTCATCATCGTCTTTCATCTTTAAAGCCAGCTACATTGTGTTGAGTCCTCCCTGCATCTTTCTGACCATGTAACTCAATTGGACCCACTTGGATATAATCAGAAAAATCACCCTATCTCAAGGTGCTTAACTTAAATCACATTTGTCAAGTCCCTTTTGCCATGTAAGGTGGCATATTTACAGGTACAGGGAATTTGCATACGGATACCTTGGGGGAAAGGGATGTGTATTATTCTGCCTACTACAGAGATTTATGCATAATGAGTAATTACTATGATAGTGTTATACACAGGATACAATGGGACTATCTGACACTTGAGACAAATCTAATCTAAGGGGACCACGGAAAAGGTCTAGAAAAGGAAACCATCTCAATCGATGTTAACCAGGTAAAAGAGTTTCAGGTAGGGCAAGGATGTTCTAGGCATGCAGTTTGGTTCCTGGGAGTGTCCCAGTTGGATTTATTGTATGAAACTTATCTGTCTGCAAGTTTCAGGATTACTGGATTTCTTTTCCTTTGCTTTATTCATTAAAAATAACGCAATGTACAACCAAATTTTTATCATTCACCAGTTATTTTTCTCTATTGTGGTTCTGATTTAAAAAAGATAAATAGGTGGATATTTAATATATCATCTACCAGTACAGATACTTACATAGCTCAACAACAATTATGATTGTTTTAATCATATAAATAATTGCTGCTACTTAGTCACTAAAAGAAAGACCCTGTCCTACATATCTGATATGGCCCAAACTTACCAATGCTAAGCATGAGAAGGAAACATTTGTTCCCCTTGAAGTGACAGCATGAGAAATAAGTCAAATAGAAACAGTATGTAATTGACTATAACCATCTGAATGAGATTTGTTTAGCAAGATTTGGTTCTCATGGACTAAGATAATTAGCCTGTCAACTGTTTTTTGTGACCTACCAACCTACTACAAAGGATCTGGCACTAACACAGGAGAAAAATCACACACTCATAGCAACAGCAACAATAATGAAACTCCCTTCTCAATAAGAGGAATTAATTGTGTACTGAGCGCAGTAATCAATTATAAAAACCAGAGGACTTGTAGTTAATGAATATTCTTACAGGAAACAAAAGCCAAACCCACCCCCAAGGTGCTGTGCTTGCCTAGCAAAAGCACAGCTTCCTTCCTTGTTTACTTCACTTCCAAGGTGAAAAGCATTTCTTAATCTGCCAGTAGCCATAGAAACTGTTGAGAATCAAATGTCTCAACTCCTTAAGAGGAAGTGGATACCTTAAGAGGTATATACCTTAAAGGCCATACACTCCCAGTCACAGAAGGGGCATGCCAAGGTATCTGATAACAAATATACCTGTTAAGTCACCGAATGTAATATACTTTTAAGAAAGTGGAAGCCTATCAGTCATAAGAAACAGAATCAAATAGAATAAAATGATGTGGCCACTCAGATATTGACATAAAGCACTTTGACATGTTCTTGCAAAATCAGATTCTTGCACAGATGCTTGTTTAGTAACAAATTGTAGAAATGTTATCTGAAAAGCTTCTTATCAGAAAACACATTTTTAAGCTAATAATCTGTTTAATACCCTTTCAGACATTGCTGTGATTTTGCACTTTCTTCAATGTATTTTTCCACAAAAGTGTTATAAAGTGTAACAGCTAAAATAATTCATATTATTTATTTTCATTGTTTTCCCCTAATTATGTTGATCAAGATTTTGCACTGAGTTTTATCTATTTACAGAGTTTTTGCCTATTGTTATTCTTATTACATAATGTAGTTTTTGGTTTGCTGAAATTAAAGGTTGATTGCTATTGTCGTAACTAATAAATTCAATAAAGCTTAAACTTTATTATACCTTTCTATCTTAAAAAACTGTAAGGTTACAAATTTAAAGAAGATCTAATCTGAATGTTAAATATTTTATTATATCATCAAGTTCTTGATGTCATGAGAATTAAAGTCATTTTTGACAAATTGGAAATGACTAAATGTTCTTATAGAAAGAGTAATATTATTATTACACTTGAATAGTACCTTATACTCAATGATACTAACATATTCTATTTTTAAGACCAGAAATTTATTTTTCCAAATTTTACTTTCTCTGTGTAGCATATAGAATGTACTTAATTAATATTTATTGAATAAATGGGTGACTGGTAAAATGCTAAGCAAAATGTAGAAGATAAAAATACTTTAAAACCTTTCTGGTGTGATTATCTGTGTTACTTGATACAAAAGCTAGAACTATTTCTGTATCATTTATCTTAATTGTGGCTAGTCTTTTCTAATTCATTTAGCCTTTCCTTAGTACTTTAATGCAGTGCATCATTGATTACTATTCCATATTTCATATTTTGTTTTCATTTTTCCATTACATACAAATTGATCTTCAGACTTTTAAACTTATTTTGGTTTCCACTAAGTTTATAAAAAGTAAGATAAAATATCTTTTCCCTTTTTTAAATCTGGCAACATTGATCTTTAGGGTGTAGGATTTCTAGAGAATTGTTTATCCATCTAAATTGTCAAATTTACAGCTTTGTCTTTGTACAGAATTGTCAATATCAAGATGCTCAAGCAATACATCATTCTATTTTTTTATAATCACTCTTTCACATATCTTTATGTAAGTCCCTCATGTATGTTAAGTACTTTTTAAAACTTAATTACAAAATAAAGACATGTAGAGCCTATTTTTTTTAATCCTAGGATGATGTTTCTTGAATAGACTACATAGTAGCCATAACTCATGGCAATATCCTGTTGTACAGACTTTCCTGTCTAAAATGCTTTGCATTATGTTGTGTGCATTTTACATTACAGTCATTGATTGTTGTATTAGTCCATTTTCATATTGCTATAAAGACATACCTGAGACAGGGTAATTTATATTATAATGTATATTAATTATAAGAGGTTTAATGAACTCACAGTTTCAAATGACTGGGAAGGCCTCACAATCATGGTGAAAGGCAAAGGAGGAGCAAAGCCACATCTTACATGATGGCAGGCAAGAGAGTGTGTGCAGGGGAGCTGCCCTTTATAAAACCATCAGATCATGACTCAATTACCTCTGACTGGGTCCCTCCCACAATTCATGGGTATTATGGGAGCTATAATTCAAGATGAGTTTTGGGTCAAGAAACAGCCAAACCATATTATTCTATTCCTGGCGTCTTCCAAATCTCATGTCCTCACATTTCAAAACCAAGCACGCCTTCCCAACAGTCCCCCAAAGTCTTACTTCATTTCAGCATTAACTCAAAAGTCCGCAGTCTCATCTGAGACAAGGCAAGTTCCTTCCACCTATGCGCCTGTAAAATTGAAAGCAAGTTATTCACTTTCAAGATACAATGGGGGTATAGGCATTGGGTAAATGCACCCATTCCAAATGGGAGTAATTGGCCAAAATAAAGGGGCTACAGGCCTCATGCAACTCTGAAATCCAGTGGGGCAGTCAAATCTTAAAGTTCTGAAATGATCTCCTTTGACTCCAAATCTCACATCCAGGTCACACTGATGCAAGAGGTGGGTCCCCATGGACGTAGGCTGCTCCATCCCTGTGGCCTTGCAGGGTACAGCCCCCCTCCCAGCTGCTTTCATGGGCTAGTGTTGAGTGTCTGTGGCTTTTCCTTATGCACAGTGCAAGCTATCAGTGGATCTACCATTCTGGAGTCTGCAGGATGGTGGTCCTCTTCTCACAGCTCCACTAAGCAGTGTCCAAATGGAGACTCTACATGGGGGCTCCCACCCCACATTTCCCTTCTGCACTTCCCTAGCAGAGATTCTCTATGAAAGCTCTGCCCCTGCAACACACCTCTGCCTGGATATACATATGTTTCCATATAGCCTCTGAAATATAGGAGGAGGTTCCCAAACCTCAATTCTTGACTTCTGTGCACCCACAAGATCAACACCATGTGTAAACCACCAAGGCTTGGGGCTTGCACCCTCTGAAGCAATGGCCTGAGCTGAAAATCGGTCCCTTTTAGCCATGGCTGGCACCGAGGACCAAGTCCTAAAACAGCACAAAGCAGGAAGGCCCCCATGAAACCATTTTTGCCTCCTAAGCTTCCCAGTTTGTGATGGGAGGCACGACTGTGAAGACTTCTAACATGCCCTGGAGACATTTTCTCCATTGGGTTGACAATTAACATTTGTCTCCTTGTTACTTATGCAAATTACTTCCACCAACTTGAATTTCTCCTCAGAACATGGGTCTTTTTTTCTATTGCATCATCAGGCTGCAAAGTTTTTAACTTTTATGTTCTGCTTCCCTTTTCAATATAAGCTCCAATTCCAAGCCATGTCTTTGTGAATTAATAAAAGTAAATGCTTTTAAGAGCACCTATGTGACTTCTTGAACTCTTTGCTGCTTAGAAATTTCTTCTGCCAGATATCCTAAATCATTTCTCTCAAGTTCAAAGTTCCACATATCTCTAGGGCTTGGGCAAAATGCCACCAGTCTCTTTGCTAAAGCATATCAAGAATCACCTTTGCTCCAATCCCCAGTATGTTCCTCATCTCTATCTGAGACCACCCCAGTCTTGACTTTTTGGTCCAAACCATTCAACAAGTCTCCAGGAAGCCCCAAACTCTGACATCTTTCTGCCTTCTTCTGAGCCCTCCAAATTGTTCCCACCTTCCCCTGTTACCCAGTTCCAAAGTTTCTTCCACATTTTTGGGTATCTTAATAGCAGTAACCCACTCTAATGATAACCATACCCCACTCTACTGGTAAGAACTATATTAGTCCATTTTTATACTGCTGTGAAGAAATACCCAAGACTGGATAATTTATAAAGAAAAAGACATTTAATGGACTCACAGTTCCACATGACTGGGGGAGCTTCACAATAGTGGCAGAAGGCAAAGGAAGAGCAAAGCCAGATCTTACATGGTGGCAAGAAAGAGAGTACGTGCAGGGGAACTGCCTTTTATAAAACCATCAGATCTTGTGAGAACTTATTCACTATCATGAGAACAGCATGGGGAAAACCTACCCTCATGATTCAATTACCTCCACTGGGTCCCTCCCGCAACATGTGGGGATTATGGGGGGTACGATTCAAGATGAGATTTGGGAGGGAACACAGCCAAACCATATTAGTTATATTTTGAATTTGAATGGACATATCTTCCATTTATGTGTACTTCATCACTAGATATTAGAAATATATCTCTAGTGTAAGTATTGTTTTCAGTTTTCTGTCTTTGTATGCAAAAGGTTTCTTTTTACATTTTCAGTCATTTTCTATTTTAAACAGTTATAAATATTAATAGTTGTGAATAATCCAGTACACTTTTCCTCTTCCTTTTTTTTTTAATATTACATTTAGAGACTACTGCAATTATGGCTTATGATTAATCCGTGTATTCTAACATTTGAGTTAGTACTATGTGTTTCACTACTTGCAAGTTTTCTCCTCTCTTTTTGTTAAAAATTAGTGTCATACTATGATAAAATGTCAAATGTATCTTGAATTCCTATTTTCATTGGAGGAAGACTTAATTTTGAAATTACCAAACCTCATTATTGTTATTTTATTGTTATTATAAACCACTATTAAATCTTATGAATATTACTTCATTTTTCTTCATTTGAGAATCTCATTAAGATTTTTCTCTGCAGTCAATTTATTAGCTCGTATAAGCTCAAAGCATAAGCTCTAAAACCTAATTACTAGAAACCTAATAACATAGTCATGAGCTAACACCAGGTATTATTTACTAAGGCAGGAAGTCCAAAGCCATTTATTTTCATACAAAACTAAAACTAGACCTAAAATTATTGCACACAAGGATGTATTGCTGAAGTCAGTAGCAGTTCCCTCATGTCTTTTGTCCAAAGAAACTTACTTAGTTTTGTGGTTTTAGTATGTTCTGCAAGTGATGTCTCCTCTCAGATTTATTTAAGGAATTGATCGCCTTTTATAAATTACAGTAATTTCAAAAATTTTATAAGTAAATGTAGTTAAGTAGTATTCTTATTATTACATGTTATTAATGTTTAGTCTCAAACTTATCTTTTTAGAGATGTTTAAAGTTTTATATAATTAAAATTTTGTATTATTTATTATTTTTTTCTTTAGATCTAAAATCCAAAAGCATTAATGTACTGATAAGAGACATAGTAAAAGAACAATTTAACATTTTTCAAAATGACATGCAAGAGACTGTAGCACAGCTCTTCAAGACTATATCAAGTATATCAGAGGACCTTGAAAGCACCAGGCAAATAATTCAAAGAGTTAATGAATCTGTGGTTTCAGTAGCAGCCCAGCAAAAGTTTGTTTTAATGCAAGAGAATCGGCCCACTTTGACTGATATAGTAGACCTAAGGAATCACATTGTAAACGTAAGGCAAGAAATGACTCTTACATGTGAGAAGCCTATTAAAGAACTAGAGGTAAAGCAGGCTCATTTAGAAGGTGCTCTAGAACAGGAACACTCAAGAAGCATGCAGTATTATGAATCCCTCAATAAAACTCTCTCAAAAATGAAGGAAATACATGAGCAGCTTTTACCAACGGAACAGATATCAGACCAGAAGAATGTTCCAGCGGTTGAATCAGTTAGCAACAATGTCACTGAGTACATGTCTACTTTACATGAGAATCTAAAGAAGCAGAGTTTGATGATGTTGCAAATGTTTGAAGATTTGCACATTCAAGAAAGCAAGATTAACAATCTCACCATCTCTTTAGAGACAGAGAAAGAGTCTCTCAGAGGTGAATGTAAAGACATGTTATCCAGGTGCAGAAATGATTTTAAATTTCAACTGAAGGACACAGAAGAGAGTTTACATGTGTTAAACCAAACATTGGCTGAGGTTATCTTTCCAATGGACAATAAAATGGATAAAATGAGTGAGCAACTAAATGATTTGACTTATGATATGGAGATCCTTCAACCCTTGCTTGAGCAGGGAGCATCACTCAGACAGACAATGATACATGAACAACCAAAAGAAGCAGTAATGACAAGGAAAAAGATAGAAAATCTGACTAGTGCTGTCAATAGTCTACATTTTATTATCAAAGAACTTACAAAAAGACACAATTTACTTAGAAATGAAGTACAGAGTCGTGATGATGCCTTAGAAAGACGTGTCAGTGAATATGCCTTAGAAATGGAAGACGGCCTAAATAAGACAATGACTATTATAAATAATGCCATTGATTTCATTCAAGATAACTATGTCCTAAAAGAGACTTTAAGTACTATTAAAGATAATCATGAGAATCATCATAAATGTACTTCCGATATGGAAACTATTTTGACATTTATTCCTCAGTTCCAACGTCTGAATGATTCTATTCAGCTTTTGGTTAACGACAATCAGAGATATAACTTTGTTTTGCAAGTGGCCAAGACCCTTGCAGGTATTCCTAGAGATGAGAAACTAAATCAGTCCAACTTCCAAAAGATGTATCAAATGTTCAATGAAACCACTTCCCAAATGAGAAAATACCAGCAAAATATAAGTCATTTTGAAGAAAGAATAATCTCAGCCATCAAGACTTCCAAAACTTTTGAAACTCGGTTGCAAGACGTTGAGTCTAAAGTTACCCAGACACTCATACCTTATTATATTTCACTTAAAAAAGGCAGTGCGGTTACCAATGAGAGAGATCGGGCTCTTCAACTGCAAGTATTAAATTCCAGATTCAAGGCACTGGAAGTAAAATCCATCCATCTTTCAATTAACTTCTCTTTGCTTAACAAAACTCTTCATGAAGTTTTAACAATGTGTCACAATGCTTCTACAAGTGTGTCAGAACTGAATGCTACCGTACCCAAGTGGATAAAACATTCCATGCCAGACATTCAACTTCTTCAGAAAGGTCTGACAGAATTTGTAGAATCAATAATTGAAATAAAAACTCAAGCTGTCCTATCTAATTTAACTTGCTGTATAGATCAGTCATTGCCTGGTAGTCCGGCAAATGTTGTCAAGTCCCAGAAGCAAGCAAAATCATTGCTGAAGAAAATTAATACACTTAAGAAACCAACGGTAAATCTTACCACTGTCCTGATAGGCCGGACTCAAAGAAACACAGACAACATAATATATCCTGGTAAGCTGTTACTGAGAAGTAACTTTTGACCTCTTTTTTTAACTTAAATGATATTTATTACATCTGTACAGTTGAGCAAGACCATTAAACATAAAACTACATACTTGAACTTTGGTAGATAATCAAGTTGTGAAGATTACTGACATTTTAAATCTGAATCTATCTTATGATATTTTAGGCATCATTTCTAATGTATATTTGGCTGTATGTTTTTAAATTTTCACTATAAAATATGACAATTTGCTTTGCACAAGTAATTAAACAAAACTATTAGGCAAGGAGATCTTTGATAGACCAGACTTACTCATTTTGGCACATCTGATATGCAATAGGAACTCAATAAATATCTGTTGAATGATCATCTGACAATGAATGTCCAGGAAATAGATTTGGGTAAATCACAGAACACCTTCAATGCCAAGCTAAGATACTATACTTAGACATGATTTTGTAAAAAGTAGGGTGTCTGAAAATTTGTATTAGTGGATTGGTTGTAGTAAGAGCTGTGGCTCAGAAGCATGAAGCTAGCAATAGTATGTAGTGTGATGGCAGAGGTGATATTAGGGATGTTATTGAATGAATGTTGTCAAGAGCCATAGAGGAAGCTCTAAGGCGGATGTGAGAAATGTTGGAAAGTTGCCATCAACAGAAACAGATGGAGAGTGTCAAGAAAAATGATTTAAGGAACAGAAAATCTTGATTATGGTCCTAGTTGTATTAGTAAGTTTCTGTGTTAGTTAATAGCACTAGGTAAAAAAGTTCACCTCTCTAGTCCTTAGATTCTTCCTTTTAAGCAATGAGATTGTGATAGGTGATTTGCTGAGGTCCTTAGCAGAGGTATGCTGAAGACTGCATCATTGCAAAAAACCACGCTGTGTTCACAGCCTTAATGCGTGACACTTGGAGAAGAGAGAGACCTAGACTTTTCCAAGGTTTTGAATTTGGGAAATGAGAGAATAGTGGTACCATTAACAGATGTCGTTAACACCAAGGAAGAAGCACGTATTTGGGAAGAAAGAGGAATTGTGTGGTGCATATAAATTGCATAATAGTACCTCTATATGAAAGAAATGTTTTATGAATATGTTTGTCACATAAGTAATATTGAATAATCTTTTCAAAATAAGAATAGTTATTCAGTCTTACCAAAAGAAATGGTTGTTTTTCTCATATGAGTCTGCTGTTAAATTACAGCCCATTTGTCTAAATTTTGTACTTTATTGCTTTTTAATTACAAAGGATGATCATTATTCTAACATAGTATGACTATATTTAATGTATGAATGTTTTGATAGTATTAAAAATAACAGAATAATAGAGTTTAATTCTCTCCACTATTTAAATTAGTATATTTATTTATGACTTCCCTAAGTTAATTTGACCTAATAGGACTAATTTTACTTCTGTAGGAACATAAAGCAAACTATTTAGACTTATGTGTTTCCCAGAGAAAGGTTGTATCTCAATATAAGATGTTCTTAATAATAACAATTTTGGGAAATATAAGGAGTTATTTTTTCCATACTACTTCCATTTTTGGTCTTCATGTGGACACTTCATCATGATCTTCAATTAGCTATACAGTATGTGTGACCATACACAAGGCAAGCTATATCATTTTTTAAACATATATGTATACATACACTATTGTTGTAGTAAGTACAAAATTGAAATAGCATCAAATAAATTGAGGCAAAAACATTTATAGAACATAAGAATGTGCAAACTTTAATAATAAAATGAATGCATGTTTAGTACCTTATAAAAATTGTATCTAGATACTTATTGTGATTGAGTCAATATTGGGCTTAATAGGCTAATAATAGGAAATAACTCAGCTTTGAGTCTTCTTTTCCAATAATGCTTTGATAAAGTTGCTTCCTGTTTCTTTATTTACTGAGACTAGAATTTTTTATATTCCTGTATAACAAATATAACTATTAAATAAAAGTTCTTTATTTTATCTCAGTAAAGATACTGGTAATGATGTCAAGGTAATAAAGATATGCTGGCCTAATTCCCATGTGCAAGGTAGATATTCATTTTATGTCAGGCCAGGCCAGCAACATAATGTGTGGGACCCTTTTAAGTGGGTGCATAGATTTATATGACCATTAAGCCAGCCATGCTTCCATGGGCCATAGAACTGTTGTTATTCACTGGGTAGCTCAGCAGGTAAGGTCTATGAAAAACGATGAAACCCTGTGGACTCAGGCTAAGTTCTCCTATAAGACTAGAGCAATTGCAGAATAAACTACTTCTTTTGATACCCTGTTTTATACCAGGGGTGGGACACACTGCTTAAATTTGGCTGTTTCATTTCACCTTTGATATTATGTAAGTATCATACAGCCGCATTGCTCTCCCACAAAACTCAAGCCAGAAGATTATTTATCATCACCTTATGAATCTTAGAGTCATATTATTCAGATTACAGCTGCCATCATTTGCAAAATAAGTATAGTATATAGAAAGAAAAGCAATATAAACATAGTGTTTTAATCTTAATTTTAATAACTGATAACTTATTTTAAAGCCTGATAATATGAATACTGTAATAATACGATATTGGTTACCATTCATTAACATTTACTATGTCTCAGACACTGTGCAAATTACCAGTATTCATAACTTTATTTAACAATACCTATGAGGTAAGTGTTATTATTCATTCTGAAGATGAGTAAACTGACCCTCAGAAACATTAACTAAAGTATCCTGCCTAAGGTCATTGAACTAGTAAGTGATAGAGTGTGGCTTCTGGTCAGCTAGACATAGGGCTCATTCCTCAACCACATGCTCAGACTGTAGAGTGTGTTCACATGCCTTTCTCTTCTTTCTGTTTCTGTTCCACGCGTCATATGTTTTTCAGTCTGGCCATATCTGAATATTCCATATGGCCAGAGGTGATATTTTTAGGGAGCTTTTCTTGAAGATCCAAATGCTGACAACTTGTTTCTGCACATGAGGGAGTACAAGTGCTACTTTTCAGTTTGGCTTTTCTGGGATATGGCCAGTGGGTACTTATTGATAGTCACCATCAGATAGTCAGAAGGTCTTCCTTTGACTGATGAAGAAGAAGGATAAAATTCAGAATACTCATTCCTGCCACTTCCTTCTGAGCCATTCCTACGTTCATTCATGCTAATTCTGATTCCTAGAAGGCCACTGATGATAAGCTATTCTGGTTCAATGGCTAAATATTTGATTTGTTTCTAAACAATATTCTAATAGACACCAAGAGGTTTTTATTTCATCTTTGAAGATTTGTTTGTACAGCAATTGGCAGACTTACCCCGCAGAGAGCTTTTGGCTGCTTGCCCTTCCAAGAGCAGCTGAATCCTGCCTTAACACAATGTCAGCAACTCACTGTGGAGCATGTGCATCTCCTGCTTGTAAAACCATTGACTTTTTATTTCAACCTTTTCCCTAATGTTTACCAATTTAGCTCTCCTTCATAAACCTCTCTTATTAATAATTATTCCTGTACTCTCAAGAAAGATTACTTTCTATAAAACACTTGCTAGAATTTTAAAACGTAATTTTAAATATTATCATTGTTGTGAATATATGCTATTTAAGAGAGAAAAAATAAGGACCTAGTGAATATTTAACTGCCTTATATTATTTTAAAACCATTTCTAAATTTTGTGACTCTGCATAGAGGCAGTTGTGATGACTAAATGAGCCCTGAATTTAGAATCAGGACACCAGGGTTCAAGTCCTGCCTAGCAATATATTTATTTGTAATAAGTCATTTATTTTTCTAGACCTTTCTTTCCTCATTTATAAAATCAGAATAACCTGCAAACCTCATAAATTTATTTTTAGAATCAAGGATATAATCTGCAGATAGTGTATTATTAAGTTATTACTATGTGATGCAATTTTCTTAGCTATATTCAATGTACATGTTTTTCTCAACATTTTTACATAATATTTGATATATAATTATTTCCATGTACCAACATAATTTACAAACTTATGATATTTCATTGTTATTATTACTTTTATAAGTCACTGTTTTAAACTCAGCATATGCTTGTAACTTAGCTATGGTCATCATACAATGATAAATCAAAAAGAGTAGGATACAAAATATAAAGACTGTGTGAAAACATGTGCATTGATAAGCACTAAAATAAATACCAAAAGAATGGTTTTCCTCAAACAATTTTCTACTATTTATATGATTTTCCATATTATAAAAATATTTTCAAATATACCTCAAGATAACTAATAGGTTATCTTCTGTACAAAATGGTTGAATATAAGCCAGTTAAATTTTGAAAGCTATCTGCTTCACTTTAGACATTATGATGTGTTTTAGAAGGCCCCCAAAAGCATGCACACATTTGGCAATTCAATAGATGCTTTCATAGGATCTGAATATCCATAGTATTCACAGCTGTGGTGAATTATGGCAAAAAGATCATAATAGGATCAGTTAAGGAAAAAGATACAAGCAGAGTCTGGAGAAATTTAGGCACAGGCTTTTAGATGTTTATCCCTCCCATGGAGGACAACATTTCGGTGTGCTCTTTTTTTCTAGCCACGTACACATACACAAAATT
Organism: Cheracebus regulus; assembly: GCA_963574635.1. Taxonomy (NCBI): domain Eukaryota; kingdom Metazoa; phylum Chordata; class Mammalia; order Primates; family Pitheciidae; genus Cheracebus; species Cheracebus regulus. The sequence continues at coordinate 4,139 of CAUYQU010052881.1, read as the reverse complement.
AGTAACACGTGTACATTAGTTCTGCCCATACAAACCCATCAGATATTCAGCACCCAAGAGTTTTATTGTGGGCTGGTCACAAAAGCATCCTCTGCAGAGGACATACCAAAACTCCAGACTCTCAGAAGGGAAGCAGATATTCAGCATAAACCATGCTATTTGTACAGAGAGTCTGGGCACAGCGAATGACACTTATCCGTTAGGGAATTGAGAGAAGTCAAGTTCCCAGATGCTAACCAACAGCAAAACTTTCCAAGTAGACCTTTCTAAAGATAGCAGTCTCTGGCCTGCTGTGTTCACTCTTTTCTGCAGATTATATTAAAGATATTCTTTGTGTCAGAATTGGATAGGAGGCCTGTCTGCTGGGGATGGCCTCCCCATTTTGTTTCAATAAAACATATCAGTGTTGAAGAGAATAGTAAATGAACTACTTTTTGTACAAGGCTCTCTGGGAGAACAGACTCCTCCAGATTTCCACATGATTTGCTTCATATGGAAGGATGATGACAGCTAAAGAGTGAATGCTGACAAAATTGACAAGCTTTTCTGTCACCTTGTCCTCAATAAAGTAGCCAGGCTATCTACAGTGCACAGTCAGAAACCCAGATGTTTGATGATCACATTTTCTGAACCAAAATCTCTAACATTTGCTCTGACATTAAAAAGGAAATGTGACAGAATTCCAGGTTCCATTTATACCGTCACTGCACATGCTCGGGTTCTTTCCCAAGCAAGAATCACAGGAGCTACTTCCCAACAATAGACTACTTCTTTGGCACCAAGGATTTGAAGCTAAATTTGATTTTTCACTTATCTGAAAATTACATGCAATAAACATATATTTTCATGGTGGTCATTATATTATGAATTTAAAATTGTACACAATAGTATCATTTTGTAACTTATTGATTATCAAACATGAAAAGGAAGGTGCCAGGATTATTATAGATTGTAAATTTGCTATGGAATGATCTAAGTAAACATGATATTTTCATCCTGGCAAAAATCACAGCATAGAAATAATAGCTGTGTCATATACTAACTGCATATGAAGTTTGAAAAACGTACTTTAAGTTTTCAGTTGCCAGTTTTACCATACAAAGCTTAAATTGAGGTTTTCAAAGAAATAATAATTATTTTAGAGTATAAACCTAATTTGAACTTTTCAAATCTGATTATGTTGACAGCATTGTTTTAGAGGAAAATATCACATGACACTCCATTGACATCAATATTAATAAATACAAACTCAAGTATCTTTACCCTAAAATCAAATTACCAGTAAAATTATGACACAGTGTTTGGAAAAATAAAGCAATCAATGAAAGAAAATTATCGCATGTTGTGCCAGAATGATAAAAGTACTAAACTACACTTTTTGTTTCTTACTTTTTACAAAAAAGTAAACCATTTTTTTTACAGGTAATCAACCCTCTTTTCAGAATTGTTTTCCAGACTTTATAATCTTAAACAAATGTTAAGATTTGAAATTTGTATAGCGATACAGATTTGAAAGGTATTGGCATGAAGATGGTGTTTGGAACCTGTGGGTGTGGGTGAGCTTAGCTAATGGACTCACATAAGAGCAGAATCAGAGGAATAGCAACCTCTAAAGCATAACTGGAGAGAAAGAAGTGAGGAGAGAATGTCAAGAAACAAAAGAAACAGTAGCATGAGCACATCTGATGTGGACGTTAGCATACTATTGCATTTTTCAGGCCTGCCAAAATATATTGGAAGTAATAAAAAATACTCAATATCCCAAATCATCATCTGAATAGTAATGAGACATCAACACTACCTTTTAAATATAAGCTAAACTCAGTGACTTTATTGTCAGCTAAGAAATTGCTTGTACACAATCATTTTTATGTGTATTTAGTCATTTACTTGAACTAGGAAATTTGTTTTGAAAATATGAAACTGCAGACTTACTTTAAGAGGATCTTTATAAAACACCTTCCTAGATGGATGTTATAATAAGGATATAAGATAATTTCTATTATTCATGATTGTATTAGCTTAAAATGTTGTGCAAAGACTTTTAAAGCAGTTTTCGTTTTAGGACCCAATGAATTATTTTTAGAATTATGAATATTATTTGAAAGTTATAATGATTCATCATTGTTCAACTCAATTCAACAAATATTAATTAAGTGCTAAGTGGAATCAAGTATTGTTCTAGGTGCTTTAGCTATAACACAATGTTTAAAAAAAATCCTGCTCTCCTGGAGTTTATACTCTTGCCTGGTTAGAGAGGGAAAAGAGAAAACAATAAATGAATATGCACATTAAATAGCATGTTTAAAGGTGATAACTGCTATGCGTTTTTAAAAAGCAGAGAAGGGTAAAGGGAATCAGAATATTATGGGATGTGTTTTTAGGAGCAGGTTACCTCACTATTAAACAAGGTGATAGCTTAGGCTTCATTTGTTAGAAAAATAGTGAAATCTGCAAGGAACTGAGAACAGACAGAAATAGAAAGCAAGGCTCTGGGTCAGAAAGCTTTGCAATTTTGTTCTGGAAGAATTCGATGAGCCTGGGAGCGGTGGCTTATGCCTGTAATCCCAGCACTTTGGGACACTGAAGAGGGCAGATCACTTGAGGCCTGGAATTCGAGGCCAGCCTGGCCAGCATGGCGAAACCCCATCTCTACTGAAAAAAAAAAAAAAATTAGCCAGGTGTAGTGGCACACGCCTGTAATCCAAGCTACTAGGCAGACTGAGGCAAGAGAATAGTTTGAACCCAGGAGGCAGAGGTTGCAGTGAGCCGAGATCGTGCCTCTGCACTCTGCATGGGCAGCAGAGTGAGACTCAGTCTAAAAACAAAACGAATTTTATAGTGGAAGGTGTACCTATAGAGCAGTGTAGTGTTCTCTTTTATTTTATTTTTTGACATTTTGGTACATATTTCTCTTTAGAGAGTATCAATTTACACTCCCTTGAGCAACTTATGAAAGGGTCAAGTGTTACACCTGTGTGTACATATATACACATGGACACATTAACTTTGCCCAAAACGTTTGTCCAAAAAAATTAAAAATTTTTAAATACAAGACCTTTAATAGGCAATGATGACACTAATGATATCTTTTATTTTACCATTTTAATAGGTGTGCAGTTATATCTCATTGTAATTAGGGAAGCATATTTCACAGCTATAGGATGAGGGTTGTTTAGAAGCAGGCAAAGTGGTGTTAAGACTGCTATAATCATCTAGATATGAGAAAATGAGAGCATCCATTAGAAAAGTTAATGGGGATAAAATGGAAATCAAAGAGCAGGGAGATTACTTCTGGGAACTTACATGTGGTAAAAAAAAATTTTATAGACAACAAAAAAAGGGGGATGATGAACTATAATATTGTTGAGTGATTTTGAAATCATAGGTAGGAAATTAAGGGACTTGAAACAATGTGAGTTTGTTGTTTGTGGTATAACTTACATTTAGTTAAATGCACTAAAGTAGATGGATAGCCTACGAGTTTTCACAAATACATAGTCATATAACCTTCACATAATCAAGTCAGAGATCAGTTTCATCACCACCCCAGATTTCCTCATGCACCTTTGTAGTCAAACCCTGTTCCCGCTCCCAAGCACAGACAACCAGTGATCTGTTTTCTTCCCAATTTTATTTTTTCCGGAATATCTAAGAAACAAACTCATACAATGCGTAGACTACGGAGTCTGGTTTCTTTCACTTCATGTAGCGTATCTGAGATTCATCCATGTTCTTGCATGTGTTCCTTTTTATTCCTGAGTAGTGTATGGTATAAATATACAATTTGTTTATCTATTTTCCTGTTGAAGGATCTTTTTTTTTTTTTTTGTATTTGTTTTATTTTATTTTTATTTTTTATTTATTTTTTTTTAATTTTTTTTTTAAAAGAATGAAAGAGAGAAAGGAAGAGGAAGAGATTTTAGAAAAAGAGAGAAAAGGAGAAAGAAACAGCAAAAGAAAGAAAAAAGAATGAAAGAGAAAGAAAGAGGAAGAGATTTTAGAAAAAGAGAGAAAAGGAGAAAGAAAGAAACAGCCAAAGAAAGAAAAAAGAATGCAAGATAGAAAGAGGAAGAGAAAGAGGGAGAGAGAATGGGATTCTTGTTTTATTGCTCAGGCTAGAATACAGTCTAAAAATG
>CAUYQU010052880.1:0-38843 GCA_963574635.1 Cheracebus regulus | reverse complement strand
TCTCACTCATAGGCGGGTGTTGAACAATGAGAACACATGGACACAGGGAGGGGAGCACTATACGCTGGGGTATGTTGGGGGGAAATAGGGGAGGGACAGTGGGGGGTGGGGAGTTGGGGAGAGATAGCATGGGGAGAAATGTCAGATATAGGTGAAGGGGAGGAAGGCAACAAATCACACTGCCATGTGTGTACCTATGCAACAATATTGCATGTTCTTCACATGTACCCCCAAACCTAAAATGCAATAAAAAATAAAAAAAATTAAAAAAAAAAGAAAAGAATTCTTGGGGTGACCAAATGAACATAAATGCAAGACCCAGTTAAGGAACAGTTGGTTTTATTCCAGTCAAAACAGACGTGGCTGAATCAAAGATGAGGCTGGGGTGGTGAGCAGAGCTGAGTCATGAAGGACCACTCACGCTGAGAAGTACAAATTTTATCTTGCAAGCTAGGAGGATTCCAAGAAAAGAAGAGATGTGGTCAGATTTGGTTACACGAAATCAGTCTGGGAGCACTATGGAAAGAAGAAGAAAAGGGGTAAGTCAGAGGCAAAGAGACCAGTTACAACAGGAGACTACTGCAAGAAAGCCACCAGGAACTAACCAGAGCTTGGAGGAAGGCAGGAACTTCATGGGTGGAAAGAAAAAGACATCCCAACATTATTTTCCTCTGAGACAGCTTAAAGTGATTCTCAGGCACATAGAACAGTTAAAACCTGATGTTGAGTGTGGAAAAGGCAAAGATGATCTTAAGTACCTAGCCATCCTGCCTGCTCAGCAGTACCAATCAATCCCCTGAGGTTTCACACCCCACTAGCACCTCGGAGCACACTCCCCCCAACAGGCAGTAACGAAGACATCCAGGCAGCCAGGGAAACACTCAGAAGCAGTGGCAGAGTGGGGGAAAGTGCATTACAGAGCCCAGCATCTGTGTCTAGCAGCTGCCAAGCAACCTCCATGTGCTTCTGCAGCTGTCGGCGTGAAAGCAACAGAAGATGGAACAGAAGGATGAAAAGAGCGTTCAGCAACAGGCTCTGAGCACTAGGCAGGTAGGCAGGCTCTGGGGCAGTTGAGGCTGATTCACTGGGTGCTCCAGGAAGCTGTTGCTTTCCATAGAGAAGACCTGCCACACAGAGCCCTTAAGTAGCCAGGCCATTCCTAAGGCTGTGCAGAGCAGGAGACCTATCACCGCAACTGAGCCAGGTAGCCCAGGAAAGCTGAGACCGGACTGGCCACAGCAGCCTCCTTGGTTTGATTGCAAGGCCCTGGTCCCCATCTCTCTGAAGGTGTAGTATGATACATCACTTAGTGATCAATCAAATATGTGAATCAAAGTTAAGTATGGTAGGAGAATTGTTTGATAAATTCGTGAACCTTTTCCCACGAAATAATCAAAGAGATGACCCAGGGTCTCATCATTCAACCAAAATAGGAAATTATTGGTGCTGTCATTCACCCTGGGAGGCTGGGGAAATGGACCTTGCTGATTATCTACCCACTCGTTCATTAATTCAGAGGTTTATTAAGTACCTAGCAAGTACATAAGAATATGCTAGGCTTTGTGGCAGCTGAGACAGAAAAAGAAGGTAATAATGCCTAGAATGTTTGTCATGCTGTACAACTTACAAAGACTTTTCACATCTATTATTTTTTCGCAACCAAAGTGAATATTCAGTCCATTTGCATGGGACAGGCATCCCAGGTGTGGACAGACATTGGCTATTCTAACTGGCCAGTACCCTTGTGCCCAGGTATTAAACACAGCATTTTTAAAGACCACCTCTGCCCACAGCAACGTGGTAGGGCCACATTTACATTCTCAGAGTGTCTGGCCTGTGACCACTTCCTTGTGAGTGGTACCACCAGGATTAGAACACTCAAGGAGTTCACACTATAGTTAGAAGAGAAAGATATAAAGAAATCTGAAATAACATCAGGATAACATGAAAATGAAGGCTTGGAAGGGTGGGCCACAGAGCAGACACAGCAATGGGTAAAATAAAAAATAAGGAAAAGATTGCTAGGTACTCAAGGCAAACTTGGTGAAAGACAGCATTTGGTGCTGGGAGTTTGACAGTTGACACAGCCTTGAAGGAAATTAAAGATTTGGACCGGGCTTCTGTCATGGCTGTTATAAGACAAGGCTCTAGAGACAGAATTTCTGGTTCAAAATACAACTTTCCATGTATTAAATGTGGATGATGCTAATCACAGTATCTACTCAAGGGTTTCTGAAGATTAAGAGACAATCTAGGTAAAGCACCTTACACAGAATATGCTCAACAAATAGTCGGTGTTATTATTTCATTTCCCTTTGTACATGGCAAATGGTATAGAGCTTCTGCAGAGGCTCTTCAGTGCCACTGGGAACATCTAGGATTTCGAGCTGCAAGCAACAGAAATCACCTCTGGCTGATGATGATCTGTGAATAGCTAAAAAGAGAAGACTTTTATTGAAAGTAATTCACAGAATCACCGAAAAGGCCAAAGAACCAGGCCAGAAAAAGGACAGGAACCAGGGGACGTAGGCTACCAAGACCACATGCCAATCATGCTGAAGAGCCACCAGGCAACAGTGCTGCTGGGACTGGACAGAGCTCCCCAGCAGCACAGATGAACAGCGGGCACTGCCCTCCCACCACCGTGGGCACTGGCTTGTATACCCCACACACTGTCTCTGTTATTTTGGGTTTTCTGTTACATGCAGCCAAACTCACATGCTAACAAACATTACTGAGCAAACTTGAAATCCAGCCACTTTTCTCGTCATCAACATACATTCCTGCCCCCTGGAAAGGAAGGAAATCGTCTCTGTGTGGTGGGACTTCTTTGGCAATGTCTGTGTGGACCTTTCTCCCTTCCTCAATCTCTCCTCCATCCACTATCCCAAAGACTCCTGAAGGTCTCAATTCCTGCTGAAACATAAATATTCCTCCGAGTAGTAGCACTTTATGTTGTTGTAAGTTTTTGAACTTGTGAAAGAATTAAGAATGTTCTGTTAAAAAGGCAAAAAAAGAATTTAGAATGAAAATGTGGCATCGTCAAATATACATAAGCCTCACACGTTTGCCTAAAATTGGCCTGAGTGAGGCTAGATCCAGACCGAATACTACCATCATGATCCCCTTTCTATTGTGAATACCAGTGTGAGTTATAATCCACTCGTGATGTTCGGGGTGGCCCTAACCACCTTTGATCCCAGGCAAAACTCCCAGTCTCTAGGAAAGAGAGTCACCTGCATTATCAGACAAGCACCATGATGTTCGTGAGCCTCATGAAAGGAGCAGGACAGGGGAAGCTTTCCTTGAGAGAAGGAAAGTAATCCTCCTCTTGCTCCTCACTGTCCCAGATCTCAGACTCTAACAGATAACACTGAGTCTTTCCCTGCCTTGTCCTTGACTGAGCAGACACTTTTATTTATCCAGCAGTTTCATTTTAGTTTCTGGTCAATTTTACAGTCTTCAGTTGGCTCAGCCTACCTGTAAGTGAAGGAATCTGTACATGCTTTCCATCTTCATTGCTTTAGGGAAATATTTTAAGTGGTATTTGGTGACTGAAAGCAAAATACAATCACCCCATGATATGGTTAGGCTTTGTGTCCCCACCCAAATCTCATCTTGAATTGTAGTCCCCATATTCCCCATATGTCAAGGGAGAGACCAGGTGGAGATAACTGAATAATGGGGGCAGTTTCTCCCAGGCTGCTCTCATGATAGTGAGTTCTCACAAGATCTGATTGTTTTATAAGGGGTTCTTCTCCCTTTTCTTGGTATTTCTCCTCCTGCCACCTTGTGAAGATGGTGCCTTGCTTTTGCTTTGCCTTCAGCCATGACTGTAAGTTTCCTGAGGCCTCCCCAGCCATGCTGAACTGTGAGTCAATTAAACTTCTTTCCTTTATAAATTACCCAGTCTCAGTCTTGGGCAGTTCTAATAGCAGCATGAAAATGGACTGATACACCTCATAACTAAGAAACTGATGAAGACCCCTCTAACAGTTTTCATATTGCTCTTAAGCCATATAGTCTCACTCTACGTTTTAGAGAGGAATGGCCAACATCATAATTACTGGCCAGGTGCAGTGGCTCACGCCTGTAATCACAGCACTTTGGGAGGCCAAGGCGGGCAGATCACAAGGTCAGGAGTTCAAGACCAGTCTGACCAACATGGTGAAACCCTGTCTCTACTAAAAATACAAAAATTAGCCAGGTGTGGTGGGATGCGCCTGTAATCCCAGCTACTTGGGAGGCTGAGACAGGAAAATTGCTTGATCCCAGGAGGCGAAGGTTTCAGTGAGCCGAGATCACACCATTGCACTTCAGTCTGGGTGGTAGAGTGAGACTCCATCTCAAAAACAAAACAAATAAATGAAAAAACACATCATAATTCCCAATAGCATAACTCTCCATACCGTACCACCACAATGCCACCATCTTCTTTAAATCTCTCACTTAGCGGAAGATGGGTGTGACTGAATTGTCAATACTGTTGGGGTCTCTGGAGAGGCCCAATAAGAGGCATCCCTCTTTAACTCCAATTGATAGATAAAGTAGAGGAGTGGCAGACTGAAGCCAAAATAAAATCTTTATTACACTAAAGATCAAGCGAGAGGATACTGTTTAATATTTGCTCAAAGGAGGTGCAAGTCACATAAAAGCAAACTGCCTATCCACAGGTTTGTTTAAATACCAGGGTTTTTTTAAATTAAAGAGCAAATGGGAATAGAAAAGAAACAAGATGGTTCTTTTGTTGTTTAACAGTTTTTGGGTTTTGTCTTGTGTAATTTTTTTTTTTCTCTCCTCAAACCCTCCCCTACCCAATGTACTAGGCCTGCAAGATCACAAGATAAGTGCTAATTCATATCCGTGATCTGCAGGTATATGGAGAAAGATTTTCAAATGTACTTTTTCATTCTCTCTTTTCATTTAGATACCTCCTGTCAAGGTGCCCAGAATAATGCTTCTAGAGCAGATGGAGAAGGCATATGAAGCCATGCTGAGAAACCATGCTTCCAGGAATGGTGTTCATGTCAGCTGTGTTCTCCAACAGCTAGAACCAGAACAGCCTACCACCCCATCCTCTGGTCCCTGCACATGTGACCACCAGGACCTTTAACACTTGGCTCTTCCTAATATGTGTTAGAACTATTACATACTTGTTAATTTGGTGCCCACTTCTGGAGACCCCATATTTTTCACCTTAAGGCCAGCGTGAGCTAAGAGCTCAAGGAAGCTTGTTGGTAACCCAGCAACAGGAATGAAGGTACATTCTCTACTTTGGCATGATGCTTGGAAAGAATCCTGAGAATAGTTATGAGGACAGTAGCCACAGCTGCAGCCAAGATGGACAGGGTCACCCTAGAGGAGCAAAACACGATAGATAGCCCCGAAAGACAGCTACTCAAGAAGAGCACTTGGCAGGAATCTGTAGGACATAAGAATGTGGTGGGAAATACTGAGACTCCAAGGATGCTCTTGTGGTGTCAGAGATTATGAACAGTGTGGTTGGCATTCCTCAATTATACCTCCAGACTAACGGGATCTGGAGGGAAACGGCCAACATCATAATTCCCAACAGCGTAACTCTCCACACCATACCACCACGATGCCACCATCTTCTTTAAACCTCTCGCTTAGTGGAAGATAGATATGAGTGACTAAATTGTCACTCCTGTTGGGGTCTCTGGAGAGGGCCAATAAGTGGCATTCCTCTTTGCCTGCAATTGATAAATAAAGCAAAGGAGTGGCAGACAGAAGCTAAAATAAAATCTTGATTACACTAAAGCCCAAGCAGAAGGATACTGTTTAGTACGAGAGCTGCAGAATTAGGAGAATTGCTCTTTTAGGCACTGGCCATGTTGAACTGGAAGAAGGGGTCCTGCTCACTGCAGATAGCAAGAGAACTGCTTCTTGCAGGCAGCTGTTTCCCCAGGAGGAAGAGAGAGGGTTGGGTCAAACATGTCCCATTTATTTTTCCTAACTGCATCAATCAGGTAAGTCACTCTACCTCCTCTGGAGGAAGTGAGTAAAGAGATGAAGAGGGTCCCGAATGCCACAACTTCTACATGGAAAGAAACATCAGGAATGGAGAACAAGCACCTTTGTATCATTGCAAAGGTGAGGAAACCAACACAGAGAGAAGTTAAGAGATTTCCCTCATGGTACCCAATTAGTAAAAAGTGATGCCAAGCCCGATGGCACTGTGTCATCTACATATGCGAATGCTCGGGGCAGGATGGCTCCATCATACCTGCAGTCCTCAGCCATTTCCCAACCTTCCCCATTTGCCATATCCTCACTTCACTTGGCTTCTCAATTTTCACTAGCCTGCAATACTCTCCCACTCTAAGTTGATGTATAAAGCTAACTTCATGTCACAAAACCATCACTGAAGACCCATGTCAATGAAGTCAACTCCAAATTCTTCACAGCTCAACTTATTTGGAATGTATGTTTAGGGGAACTTAGCAGGTGGTTTGAAACACAATTTATCCTTCCACTAGATGTCTAGGTTTTATTCTTGAGTAAAGTCACCAAAGACCAATCTATGTATGCCCCTTTTGTCTTGACTTCCTCATATATAGTTGATGCTAAAGATGAAATTACAGAATAAAATTATCTAATGTATTATTGAAGGGATATTGTTGAGAATATTGTCCATGTTGTTATTCAGTCCACCGAAGTCAGCATATATGTATACACGTACACACGTATACACATGGATGCACACACATACATCTTTTAGCCTTAAGAATTTTGTCTGTTTGTTTTTCTGATTAGGATACTTTTTACTTAAGGTCAGTATATTTAATTTTCTTGTAAACATGTCAATAAATTATGTTTCCCTTTTTGATTTGTGCATCAGAAAACTCAAAACCAAATTTGTGGTTCAATGTCTGTTAAACAGTAAAAAATTCTAAAGTCTGGGCATCTGCAAATTCTCCCTCTTTGCAGTTCTCTCTCTTACAACACCCTTACTCTATAAAAAACATTGTCTTCACCTTCTGCCCTATTTTTATTATGAAGACTACAGTATTTGTTTTCTATTTTTGAAAACAAAAAGAAACAAATAAAATGCATCCTCTATTTTCTTTCATTGTCTTAAAAAAACTAATTTTAAAATTTTAGAAAAGCATTCAATAAATACCTATTACCTGGGCTTTGTATTTTAGAATTAATACATAAAATTTAATTTTATATAATTTTTCAAATATTTAACAAGTTTTCTCTTCCATCTCAAATCAAATGTGTTACAACTAGAATAGATTTTCTTTTTAAGTTAAAGTTGTTGACTCATAAATTATTACATTCTCTTTTTCAACACAGTAATTATTGAAACTTATTTTCTTTTATCACTAAGCTAATTCCGTGTTAAGCATTCACAGAATGCAGCATTTGACCCAGGTTAATTCTGTTTTATTTCTATAAATATATCTAGATACAAAATCAAAATCATTAAATGCTTTACTTTGCCACCTTATATGCTATCTAAAAAATATTGGCAGTTAGTAAATTTTGACAAAAGATTCTCACTAAACACATCTTCCAGAGGCTCTGTCTATTGGCATCTGTGGCTACATTTAATCTCCTTCGTATCCCCTTGCTGCTTGAGAATGGAATGGATTTTTTTTGGTTCTCATTTTGGTTAGTGTTTTCCCCCAGAAATATCAACTGTTGCTGTCATTCTTACCAAAGGGGATTATCTCATTGTTGGTTCACATAAGCCAAGCTTATTTCTTGCAAAATATTTTTTAATAATCCCAAAGTCCAACCACTAGACCAGTTGTCACCAGTTTGGCCTTTAAGATTAAAAGTAAAAAAGGGACAGAAAATGAGGCCATTAATTTTATTTCCTGTGTGTACCTATTCTACTCTTATGTAAAGAGCGAAGAAAAATTGTTGAAGCCTTTTTAAAATTTTGGATTTTTTTCAATGTCAAATCATGTAACTTTTTTTTTCTAAAAAATAAAATTAGACACTTAGCTCTTCTATTCATACAGATTAAGTCAAACACTTGACATTTATTAATTCATTTCTTCATTCATTCCTTCAGTAAATATTTACTTGGTACTCACTCTGTGCCAGACATCACCCTCTGAGGAATTAGGAGAAGAGCAAAGCCATACAATGGAGGAGGCCAGAGAAACAGAAGCCAAAAGGCCTGGCCCTTGGGGAGCCAACAGTCTGCTTTAGAAAACACAGAACGCCAGGGTCTAACATACAGCAGGTACTACATAGATGAAAGTTGTATTTAACTGTACCTACCAAAATAACTTCAGGATTCTAATTCGACAACATAGCCACCCCTGTCCACATGAGTCCATATCAAACAGCTGTGTGTGTTTCTCAGAAAGCAAGCCATGAAACCCTGATAATTTAAATATATCTATTTTATCTCAATAAATGTTCAGCAAATAGTCACCTCCGGTTTTTCTCCCTGAGAGTGTGAAGTACTTTAAGCATGCAGGCTCTGGAGTTACAGTATATGGATTTTTTTAAAATTAAGTTATAACTTACATGTAATAAAATACATAGACCATAAGATCTTGAATGTTAACTTCAATGCATTTTAGCAATTGTATATGCCCACATAACCACCACTTAACCAAGATATAGACCATTTTTATCACCCCAGAAGTATTCCTCATGACCCTTGCCAGGCAACTGCTTTCTGATTTTTATTACTATAGATTATTTTTGCATGTTCTAGAAATTCATGTAAATGGAATCCTACATCACATATTCTTCTTTTATGTCTGTCTTTCACTCAAGTGGTGTTTTTCAGATGTTGCTGCATTTGTCAGTGGTTTCTTCATTTGGGGCTACTATGACTAAGAAAGTTATCATCATTTGTGCACAAGTCATATTGTGTACAGAGGTTTTCGTTTTTCTTGGGTAAAGACCTAGAATTTGCTATTGCTGGATCATAGAGTAGATATATGTTCAAATTTTTAAACTACTGAATGGTTTTCCAAAATGGTTGGTGCCATTTTACACTCCCTCCCAACAATATACCAAAGTTCTTATTGCTCCACATGCTCACATTTTGTATTGAAAGTCCTTTTTATTTTACCCATTGTGGTGTGTGAAATGGTAGCTGACTTCAGGGAAATTTGCATTTCCCTGATGACTAACAACTTTTCATCTGCTTCTTGCTATTTGTACATATTCTTTCATGAAGTGCCTTTTCAAGATTTTTGCATATATTTTGTCTTTTTGTCATGATTTACAAATCATGAGTTCTTTATATATTATGGCTATGAGCCATTTGTCACATATATGTATTGCATTTTTTTTCTCAGTCTGTGATTTGACTATTTATTTTCTTAATGATAGAACAACACTTACTGGTCCCTTGTCCCAATTAAATTTCTCTGGAGAAGGATGTAGAGGTGCTATCCTTTTAATATCAATAATCATCAACCTTCTCTTTTCATCATACAAAGAAAGGCATTTCTCAAATTCCACCTCTATCCACTCTCTACTCCTTTGCTTATGCTCTTTGCTGAATTTGGTGTACCCTTAAAGTCTTCTAAATTGCCCTCATCTGAATTACTTCCCGCATTCTCTAAACACACACAGCACACCTGTCTTCAAGGAGACTTCTTTTTGAACTTGGGTACAATCACATATCTGACCACACATACTTAGTGTGCTAAGCTGGACTTCCCCTCAAACTGTGAGCCTCCAAATGGAAATCTTGGTTCCTCCACTGCAAAGATATTCTCTCTTTAGGCTTCTCATCATGATAAGTGGCACCATCATATACCAGGATGACAAGCGGCACCGCCATATACCAGCATGATAAGCGGCACCGCCGTATACCAGAACCAGGTGCTACATAGCTTACTTAATCCAGAAACTTGAGTATTATTTGACTTCCATGTTCAATCCCTCAGACAGGGCCATTGATCACTCTCCCTCCCCGCAGCCAAGGATCTTGAATGCATCCACTTGTCTCCATCCTACTGCCACACCTTACTCCAATGACCAACATTTCTCATCTAGATTCCCATTCTGGCTTTGCCATCTTTCTCCCCACTACATTCCAGCTATGTAGTCCTTCATATAGTTCCTAGAATGTGTCAGGATTTCTCTTCTCAGATCTTTGCATTTGAAATTTCCTTTGCTTATAAGGCTGTTACCTAGCTCTTCACATATCTGGATTGAGGGCATCTCTCAAGAGAGGACTTCAACGTCGCTAATCTGAAACAACATCACCTCACCCCACCCCACCTACCCTAAGACTTTCTAGCACACCAACTTTTTTATCACCTTCTTAGGATTTATTCCAAACTGTGATCTTATTTTCCTTGTTGTTCTCTCCCAGTAAGTTATAAGTTCTGAGAGGGTGGACTCCACGTCTTTCTTGTTCACCAGCATACCTCCAGGATCCAGCAAAGTACCTTGCACATAGTAGGTACTTACTGAGCATGTGTAGAAGAAAAGAACATTACCCTTAACAATTTAAATCTAGGGTCATGTCTTTTTCATTTTCTATTCATCTCAATACATTTCTTTTTAAATAGTAGTATAAATATCTTCTTAGGTAAATTGCACTGACTTCCCTCAATGCTTTGCAATTTGCAAGCTGCCTTACCTTTCTCAAATCAGTTTTTCTGATCTCACTTCATATATCCTCCAATTTTTCCTCCCACAGCTTATCTATATCCTAGGCTCAATGCCAAATGTGTTGTTTGTCTTACAGATTTATACACTGCATATATAGAGCCACATCTATAAGATACCAAATAATAGGGCAAATAATTATAGGTACATTCGAGTATTTTAGGGAAGAAAAGCCAGCAGCTTAACAGAGCTGGCTAATCAGCTCCATCAGACAATAGATCAGGTAGATGTGTCCAGACCACACAAACCCTTGCTGCTTCCTGTACCTTCTTCTGCCTGGCATCACTCTCCCCTCTTTGAGGGTGTTTCAGTCAGATCCTCTCAGCCAAGTGGCAGATGGAGAAATTGTTTGCAATAGAGATGAGAATATTTTATCAGACTTCCTACAAATGGGGTCCGCTGAATTTTAATCTGCCAGCAAAGCACTGACAAAAATAAAGGAGGAAAAGTCTCAACAGGACATCCTGTAAGGTCTCCTCAGGAATTAGTGTGTTTTTGGTCAACAGACAGTTGATAGATGATAAACTTCCAAGGGCAACTCAGAGAGTCCTGAAACAGATACTTCAGCCATCCTGTGAAGGCCGCACGGCAGAAGGGAACCTGGGTCAGGAGCCAGGAAGTCTGTATTCCAGACCTGGTTCTGGCCCTGACATCTTAGGTCACCGCCTGTTGGTGATGTCACATTCCAGCCTCTCGGTTACTCCATCTGTACAATGGAGAGAATATATCCTATTCTGAGCAACTGAGTGTGAAGATGCTTCAGAAATTAATATGCCATCCAAGAGAGATGAAACAAAAATTGTAAAATGGATATCTTTTGTTCTTTTCTCACTCAGACAACTATCCAACAAGTTCTAGATTATAATAATGGACACTGATATTTATTGAGCAGTTACTGTATGGCAGGTATGTGCACAGCAAATATATGTACACGAAGTATACTTTGTTGCATTTTGCATGAATTATCTCCTTTAACTGTTATTAAACCTTAGGCAGAGAGATAATAAAAAGAGTACTAAGAAATATGAAAATCAGCATGTCTTATTAACAGATAGGCAAAACTTTTCCTATTTAAGTATTGCCTCGGGCCTGACCAGCAGATGCCTCTGGAAATCAAGGGTCATGGCAGGATGGGTCATATGCCTCAGGAAGTCTTCACAGGCAGACTGAAATAGGGAGCCATGCAGCCACACTCAGAAGCACATTGCTGCCACCTCTGAAGCACTCCTCCCTCATTTCCTCCATCCCAAATACTATAGCTATCTGTATGTGTACACACACACATACATACACAAATACTAAGTCCAAATTTCTTGAGTTCTGACTATGTGCCAGAGATTGTGCCAAGTGTTTTACACATATTATCTCAATCACTAATCACCTCAACCCATGGGATAGATACTATTTTTAGCCCCCAGATAATGACTTGGAGACAGAGAGAATAACTTTCCCAGGATCAGAAGTAAGTGATAGAATTAGAATTTGAGCCCAATCTCACATATACACCATGGAATACAATGCATCCATAAAAAAGAATGAGTTCATGTCCTTTGCAGGGACATGGATGAAGCTAGAAGCCATCATTCTCAGCAAACTAACACAGGAACAGAAAACCAAACACCACATGTTCTCACTCATAAATAGGAGTTGAACAGTGAGAACATATGAACACAGGGAAAAGAACATCACATTGGGGTCTGGTGGGGGCGGGGGTCTAGGGGAGGGAGATCATTAGCACAAATACCTAAGTATGCAGGGCTTAAAACCTGCATGATGGGTTAATAGATGCAGCAAACCACCATGGCACATGTATACCTATGTAACAAACCTGCATGTTCTGCATATGTATTCCAGAACTTAAAGTAAAATTAAAAATAAAAAAGATATGACCTAAAAAGAAATAATTGGAGTCAAATCTTTTTGAAATTCAGAACCTGCTTGCTTCTGAGTGCATTTTCTTCCCATTTTAATATTTCTGAATTTTTATGACTGGTGTGCACATTTAATATAAGTAGAGGTTTGGCTTTTTTTTTTAACCCTCAAAAAACAAATGGCTGTTAGTAAAGCGATGGTACCTAAGAATCGAGAAGATAGACCTGGGAATATATGCGCAACAGGCTAGAAGGGGCACAGGACTGGGAGGCAGAAAATCTGGTTCTCATTTAGGCTCTGCCAGTAGCAGCCATATGACCTGAGACAAGCCTCTGGGCCTCCCCGAGCCTCCATCTCCTGACTTAGAAAAAAAAAATGCAGAAATTGAGCTAAATGACATGAGAGTTTTATGCCTCTTCTAAATCTCTATATGGAATCAAATGCAAGTGAGCTCATATACATTCATTCTCCTACCAGGAGCTTGTTTTGTGCCTCAGTAGCTCAGGGGTTTAACCCTCAGTCACCGCAGTCGAGGCTAAATGAGGTTCGCGCAAGTTCTCCACCCAACTGTGCTGCACACTCCTCTCCATCCCAGGCCCTTTCTGGAGCTCTCTGAAAACACAGGCCAGATCCAAGGCATCTGTTCCAGCATCACTTCTGTTTACCCCACCATCAGGATGGTGTCATTTAGCCAGAGCCATCATTTGTAGTCACACCAAATGGCCCATGGAAGAAAAGTTGGTTACACTCAAAGAACAGATGACAAGTGACAGGCTCCGCTCCTGATTTTCCACAATAACAGAAGAGACCAGCAACTGCCGTGGTGGTCCAACACCCGAACAAACTACTCCCTTCCAAGCAGACGCGGCCTGCCCATATCTGCTTCTCTACAATGATTAAAGAGCAGCTCCTTGTCCCTAGTGAAATCCTGCGTCTCTGTCTTTCCTTATATATCAACTGGGGAGCCATATACAGGTAGACCCACTAACCTGACTTCCGCTGCCAAATGATTTTTATCTTGCAAACAAAAATAAATCCCTTCAACTGTTAAGAGATTTTTACTGTTCTCATTCTCCAAAAACAACAAGAATGTGAGGTAATGCATATATTAATTGGCTTGATTTAGCCACTCCACAGTGTATGCATATATCAGAACCTTATACTGTATGCCTTAAATATATACAATTTTTGTCAGTTAAAATTTTGAAATATTTTAAAAATTAAATATATTACTTCACTTCTCCATGTACCGAACGCTGCCATGATGAGCCGACCTGACACAGAGCAGTGGTGAGAAAGGGCTGATGACGAAGAATGCAAGGGATAAAAGGACTACGGAAGGCCTCAGCCAAGAGGAGCAGTAGGAGACAGTTAAACACAACTTGTCAATCCCCAGGCACATCTGCATCCATGCCCCTTTATACTGATGAAGGAAAGGCAAAAGGAGACGTCTCCAGAAAACAACTGGACATTTGTCTGCTGCCTATGGGATCCACAGAAGTTCCAGGAGTTCTAGCAATCAATCAAAACAGAATTATAAAAATGTTTCCAGCCTGCACTGGGACAGCTCTTCAATTCCAAGTTAAAAGTTCTGCTAGAAAGGCCAGGTTCAGCATGTGCTCATTTAACAACCTTTTATTTAGCATTTATTAAGTTGAAGCATGTAAAATGGCTGGTATTTGCAGGTTTGTGACCTACAAAAGTGGAAAAGCCACAGAGTTCAACCCGATACTTAGTGCAAGCCACTTTGCTGAGTATTGAAGATACTGAAGTAAGAAACAGTCTGTCTTATCCAAGGGCTACCAAGAGAGAATCCCAAAAAGAATTAGTTGCAAAGTGGTTGTTCTGGTGCTATGAAAAAGATGTACAGACAAAAGAAGGGGGTAGAAATTATGTGTTTCAAAGTAGAATTTGGCTTCTTTCATTAGGAGGAGCCCAGATCTGATGGAAAACACACCAAGCCCCTCTTCTTGCCATCTCAGCATCTGTAGAACTACCAGTGAGCCCAGAATATCAAAGCAAGCGTAAGAGCAGGGTGAGTTCCGAACCTGCCAACCTTGACTGAATTGCTTTAGCATTTGTTATTTTTATGGGTTCCTGAATGCTTCCCTTGAATATTAATTTTCTTCAATTCTTTAAGTATATATTAGTTATTACATATTTTTGATTAATATTTGATGGCTGCTTAGGCTGCCAAGAGCTCCCATAAATTTCCCAAGTGGATATCTGACACTCGGTAAGTGTGGGAGACCCCTTGTGCAGAGCAAAGACATCAATCATTTTAAGCCTCTGACTCCACACCTTAATACCCAAAGATATATTGCTAAGAAGCCCATAACAAGTCATTAAAAATGAATGTCTTGTGGCGGCTTGCCTGCAGAATTCAGTGAGAGAGGGAAGGGAACCTGAGATATTGAAGAAGCCAGATAGCTCCTTGATACTTGTTTGGACGTTTTTTAAAAGCTTCCCCCATTTCTCACTCCAGAGCCAGCTGCATCATTTGCGGGGCCCCAGTGCAAAGTGAAGATGCAGGATTCCTTGGTCAAAAATTATTGAGTATTTGGAGACAGCAACAGCAAAGCATTAAACCAAGCATGGAGCCCTCCTAAGCATGGGACCCTGTGTAACTACATGGGTTGCATGCCAATGAAGCCAAGACCCTACCTCTCTCTGCCCTCTCAGGGACTCCCCTCTCCCTCTCATCTCCCTCTGACTGAAACTTAGTCCCTATATATAAATGCTTTTAATACAAACAGCAGCAACAGTACTATAATATTTAATGAGATACTATGAAGGGCACTCTAGTTTCATTAACTTGTGGAATTAAGAGAGGGTTCATTAAACGAATCCTATAAGCACTATTGTTACCCCCATTCTACAGATAATTTCATGTGTCAATTTGACTTGGCCCTAAGGAGCCCAAACAAGTCTCACAGCATCTGAGCAAGAATCAGGACTCAAAGTCAAACCCAGAACTTTTCACTGCATCACACATCCCATGAAATGACCCAGGGCCATAAATGGAAATGGAGCCTGGAGCCAGTCTGGTATGCACACTTCAAATGTGTCCTGAAGCCACCAGCTGGCTTCATCAAATACATTAGTATTTGTTCATTGTTTACTGATATTCTGATCAAGTTGAGAAATTTAAAGTGAATAAACCCACCTCCATAAAGGGAGTTGATAATGGCTGTGATTCCAGTTTCCCTCTTCTCCTAGATTCCCAGGTCCCATTAAGATTCATAGAGCTGTACAGGGAATTTTCTTCTTGTTTCCCTGTCTCTGGGCCCCTCCACCTTCTAATCAGCCCCAAGGAACACCATCAATCTTGTTTATTGGGATCTTCAGCATAGAAAATATCTGCACTGAAAATGTAACCCAGAGTTTCACCAATCTTACAATTAATAAACTATAGTGTAACTTCAATCCATCTTGCTGTGGTCTAAGAGTCTATTTCCCAGGACCCTGGTCTAGTCACAGCCTTAGAATCATGGAAATATAGCCCAATGTAACAACAGTGACTGAGAATTTCTTTTCTGCCATGACAAATCCTCCTACACTTTCTACACAGCTTCACCCCCTTCCCAAAACTATGCATTCTTTCAGCTCCTCTGACTTTCTCATTTACTGCCTTATATTTAGTTCTATGTTAATTATTTGATCACTGGTTTTATAACAGGGGCGATTTTACTCCCTCCCTCCCCAGGGACATTTGGCAATGTCCAAGGATAGTTTGGGTGGTCCCAGCTGCAGGGGTGCCACTGGCATCTAGTAGAGAGTGGTCAGATATGCTGCTAAACCTCCTGCAATGCCCAGGACAGACCTCCAGTGACAAAGAGCGAGCCAGCCTGAATGCTAAGTGTCAGTCACGCCACAGTTGAGAAACTCTGATTTAGACCCAGAGTGGCAAGTTTCTGCCACAAGTGCTCTTCCTCCCTAGTCTCCCTGTGTCCTCTGCTGTCACAACTAGTTGATCAGGGCATTCATGCCCTCTGAACCCAGTTCTGAAGTCAGAATCCTCTGAACACAGAGCTCCAGGCAACCTCTAATGAGTGATGGGTGCTGAAATGCACAATGAACTCGATTGGCCATCCTTGCACTGGACAATTCTGGTGTCGGCCTTGTTTACCTATTCACGCAGTAAACCTTTTGAAGCAAAGAGCGTGTCTTCTATACTCTTTGCAGTCTCCAAAAGCGCCAAGACAAAGAAAGGAAGTGATGGAGAAAGGGAGAGAGTAGAAGAGAGGGAGGGAGGAAGCCAAGAAAAAGAGAAAATCAGGGGGAAAAGGAAATAAAATCAGAGAAGTAAAAAAGAGCGAAAATAGAAGAAACAAAGTTCAAAACAAGACACTACTGAGATTAACTGAAGCAGCCCCGCTCTTTCAGGAGCTTATTTTGTGTATTCTTGAGGAGGCTCTACAAAGTGAAAGGAGCCAACACCACGAATTTCCCATAGTCAAGAAACTGACTCTCTACCATGAAAACCTAGTCACTTTATTCTTTTAGACAATGCAACTGACTCAGGCTCACTGTAAGAATTCCCCGGTTTCCCCTAGTCCCTCCCCAACCCTAAGTACCAAGCTTTCCTGCCAAGTGGTGAGAACTAGCTGTCATCAGGTTGTCATCTTTCCAAAGGCCACACGGGGCACCCCAAGGAAGCTGGATTCGAGTTCTCCTCCAATGTTTGTCAGCCCTCGTCTTGGTGGGGATTGTAGATTAAATCAAGGGCATCCATCCTAGTTAACACCGTGATAAATGGCCAACAATGCTGCCATTTAGTGATGGTAAAATCCTAAATAATGTGTCTTGTTGATACAGTCTTGACAGATAAATTCTGAGTGTTTTTACAGCTTAGATCTTCAGAAGATATTTGGCAGGCCCTTAGTATTTAAGGGTTTCTGCCATTAAAATGACTCGACCACATGTCTGTTTTGAACTTATCTCTAATAAATGTGGAAATGTAAGCGAAAATTCTCATGTATACAAAGGGCATGCCTCAGAAAATAACAAGCCTTATTATTGAATAATCAAAGTGATCAATTTGTTGGAAAAAATATTCTTTGAAGGCACGTATAATTTTTGGCACTGTTCATATTGGGATTTTTTTTTTCCCTCACAGCATTGCCAACTAAAAACCCAAGCACAGTTTGTGCTTCAGATGCTTCCATCCATCTCTACCAGCTGAACTCACCCTATCTAAGGTACAAAGCATTTGCTCAGTGCAGCTTCCCATGCTCAGCTCCCACAGAGGCCAGGCTTGCAATACCCTTCCACTGATTTACTTTTTTTAATTTTCTTGAACATATTCCTATTCTCAGAGTCCATCTGTTAAGTCTTTTAATCGGTGGCATATCTGGGATCCCATGCCATGCAAAATTCTACAAAGGACCCTTCTTTGTCCATTATAAATAAGTGACCTCTATCTCCTCCCTGCGAAAGAGAGCTGTTTGGAGGAGCTCCTGATCCTTGGAAGGAGAAGATGCAGATGGCAGAAAGAGACCATCCTCCTTTTTTGGATCTTTGCTTGGTTCCTACAGTACTGCCTTTTCCATAGGGTAGACTAGAATGACACAAGTAATGTAACTTCAATGAACAACTGAGCAACAGGATGTGGATACTTCACGAAAGTTTAAAAGACTTATCTGAAGTGGGGACTATGTGTAAATTCAGTGTTTGTGAAGTCATGGCATTTTCTAAGAAAATTCTAGGAAAGAAGTCAGAGGACCACACTCTTCACCTTTTCCCTGGCGACTTCTAAGCAGCTCGTTTCGTGCCCCATTCATTTCTAAGCAACTAGGTCTATCGAGGCCCGGTGGGGGCAATGGTTCTGTTTTTGCTGCTACTGCAAAAGCAAAGGCATCTTCCGTCACCTTTGCCTCCTGTAGAGAAGAGCCTGGTTCTCATGTTTTCCCTCATCTCAATAGCTCAGGGCTTTGCTAATCTTGCTGAACACTTCAGTTTTTAGATGGTATATCAATGAGGCATTCAAACAGAGCAGTTTATACACAAAAATTCTGTCTGCTTTGTAAAAGATTATCCTTTTATAAACACTCTGCAGAAAACATAAAAGCAAATAAGGGGCAGCACATAGAACAGGAAAGATGTTAGCAGGGAGATTAATACTGAATGGGTCGAAATGAATGGCGCTTACTAAAACGAGGTCCAGATACTTTGGCTGCAGTGAAACATAAATAATGGGAATGACACATCGTTTATTCGGGATAATGAGTTGATCCAGAGTAGAGGCCTAGGACAAGAGATTAAAGATTAAATATCCATCTCCTGATGAATATCAGTAGCCAACTTTAACCTTTTCCTTCCAAAAGGGCAATTTTACTTGAACAATTCTATGTGCTTATGCTACAGTACAGAAGTAAGATCCTCAGAAAACAACAAATGCTGCTTGAATCACTTTCTTATCCTGGTGGAAAATACTGTCTCACGTTTTAAGATAGGAAGGGGAATTTTATTTCTAGGCTGTAAACCTCTAGATAGTGATTTTTAAAAATAGATTCCTCCCCCCCCCCATATTCCGCATTTGAGAAATCTGGTTTCGGGACTCTTCCCACATCTCCTCGTTCACATCCATTCAACAATAAAGTTTTTCAAAAGAAAAACAAAAGTGAGACTGGCACAACCCAACACAGATTTCACATAACCAGTGAGCTCTATAGAATGAGAAAACGAGACAAGCATTCAAAATCTTCTCGTCCAAACTCCTCATCCCATCGGTGAGGAAACTGAGGCCCGTGGCCAGGATGTGTCCCAGCCAGAGTCCCACGGCTAGTTAGAAACAGAGCTGGGACTAGTCCCCGAGGCCTTCTGGCTTCAGGCCCCGACTCTTCCCACTGCACCCTGCTGCGTCTTTATCCCCTCAAGTTGGAAATAATGACCAAGCAGCTTGCTAGGAGAGCCAGCACCCCACATGCTAAATTAAAGCCCTGAATTCATGAAAAACTTAGACTATTGGAAGCTCTGAATAAATAAGGGTTGGAAACAGAAAAGGGGGATGGGAGAAGCTGGAGCAGCAGGGAAAAACAGAAGAGGAGGATGCAAAAGGAACAGACAGCAATCACAAATGCCTGCGATGCCAGACCACAGTCCCTGCCACCTGGGTATGATTTTGAAGCAGTCTATTGGTGGCCCTTCCCTCTCAAGGGGCAAGAAGACCCATGGCAAGAAGGAATTTTGTCATTTGCCCATTTCTTGGAACTAAGTAGCTGCCCACTGTCAACAAGCCAAGACCAAGAGAGTAGTCTGTGGCGGGTAGATACCAGCGGAGTGAGCGAACAACACGATTCAAATGTGGCATTACAAAATAAAAGAAAGAAAAAACAAATAGGAAAACCCAGGCCTCCAACCAGGCAGGAGCAGGAGACCATCACAGGTTAATTCCATAGCCGCTCACCTACAGAGAGCAAGGTCAGGATTTGGCTGGCATCCCATGTGATATCAGCTTGGTGGTTTCAGTCTATGCTCCAGGGAACATTTGTCTCGGTGCCAAACCAACATGCATGCATGGTTGGCAGGCTGTCCACTGGAGGCCAGGGATGAGGAGCTGTGGAAGTGTATCTATTTTCACTTTGCAAGTATTTGCATGCCAACACCTCAGTCAATGCGGCTCTTTGGAGGAAGAGGGGAATTTACGCTTGAGAGCGAGGCTGTGTTCAGACATCTTACTCCACATTGGGGTGGTGGAGCTAACAGTTCCATTCCCTCTATCCTCTTGCTTGGGTGAGTATTCTGAAGTTTCTCATTTTGTCAGAGGTGAAAATAATTAGGCCACTTCCTAGATAAGAAAAGTATCGCTGGGACCACCTGCCAGACCTTCTTAGCAGGTGAGAATTCTTTCCATGGTTTTATGTGTATCACAGGTTTCCACTTAGATGGGATAATCAAGAGAAAAAAGACAAGATATTCACAAGACGTGCAAGTGCTGTTTAGGAAAAGGAAGGACATGTTCAGTAGAAAGCATTTAAGAGGGACTCTGAAAAGGAGGCCGGCATTCATTCAAATCTTTTTTTTTTTTTTTTAAGATGGAGTTTCACGCTTGTTACCCAGGCTGGAGTGCAATGGCGCAATCTCGGCTCACCGCAACCTCCGCCTCCTGGGTTCAAGCAATTCTCCTGCCTCAGTCTCCTGAGTAGCTGGGACTACAGGCACGCGCCACCATGCCCAGCTAATTTTTGTATTTTTCAGTAGAGACAGGGTTTCACCATGTTGACCAGGATGGTCTCGATCTCTTGACCTCGTGATCCACCCGCCTCGGCCTACCAAAGTGCTGGGATTATAGGCATGAGCCACTGCGCCCGGCCCATCATTCAGATCTTTATTTGAGCAATGAGCATGCTCAGCCATAACGATCCAGAAAGGAACACCATCACCTAGCCTCCCTACATTAAAAGAGTTTCCAAAGGTAGTACCCACTAGTAAGCAGACACATTTTAATATTTTTACCAAGAGATAAGAAATAATTTGGTGCAAGAAATTATGGAAATAAGAAGAGAGTAGCTGTAAGTGGAAAAGGGAAGAAGGTGGTAGAAAGTCTTCCCAAAAGAAGCAGCATGCTTTCATTTAATCATTTCATGATGTCCAGCCCCAGTTGAGGTGACTGTTAGCAGCAAAGAGCAGCACACAATATTGTGCTGTGCTAGGATGATGTCTCATTAGAGTCAGAAGCATGGTGCTATGCAGACCTTGAGCCTGTCTGCAAAGAACTTCCAGTTCAACACTCTCAATACTTAGAAACACAACCCACATTTCCCAGGTGCTACCAATATTCCCTTGTGGATGGGGCCTGTTAGTAGATCTGACCATGAAAAGACTGTATTCTACGAAGTGAGGTAATTGTATCTTCACTTCTCCAGAGACAAGTTCGTGATTTGAAAAAGCTAAGACAGCTGCCCTCAAATTAATCCCTGATGGACCAACAGTAACTTGAGCTTGGGAATTTCCCCCAACTTGGCATTTAAAAATGTCTGTCTACTAGCAGATAGCTACCAAGGCTTTATAGAAACGCCCTAAGTTGCCTCTTTTCCCTCCAGTTATCAAATTCTCAGAAAATGGGGTGATCATTTTCATAGCTCCCAAATGATGTGCCTATGTGGTTGTGAGGCCAAATTTGTCCTTAGGACCAAAGCCACTGATAGCCATTAGGGATCTTGATAGATCTTGATAGGCCAAGCCCCTATTTTATTCCAAATATATTCACTGAAAAAAAAAACAAAAACAAACCTCTATATTTTCATAGATAAGTAGGAAGAGTAAGAAAGAAGACCTCCTCTTTTATGACCAAGACAGGTAGTGAATGCTGGAGGTCCTAGGCCTCAGGTATGTTTTCCTGATTCTGGGCCTGCTTCTAGGTGGTTTTCATTCAGACTGAAGCTTTTTATTTTTATTTTGTTAACAAATTTACCAGTTTAACTTACTGCATGACTCTGCAGACCTTCACTTCCAATTCTAGAGCAGAATTGGAACATGTTTATGTGAGCTAAGTGTGTTCTCTGTTGACTTGCTGGCATATTCTTCACAACATGAATGGACGCATGTTTCACATATTCTAGGGCCTCAGTGTCAGCTCGACGGGGAAGAAGAAGCAAGAACTGAAGGAGAAAGGGCCAAGAACCCCCAAAAAAGCAGGTTACAAAACAGTTCAAAGTGGTACATTGACAGCTTCATGCAGACAGCATTGATATTTAAGGGGTCTTAATGGGGCAGCAAAAATCTCCAGTCCCTGCCTGCCACAACAACTTCCCTTCCCTCATTATGCTCTAGCCCAGTAGTTCCCAGTCTGAGCTATATATTAGAGTCACTTGGGGAGCTTTAAAAAAATTCCCATGCCTAGGTCTTACCCAGAAATTCTGACTTAACGGATATGGGGTGGAGGTGGAGCCTGAACATTGGGTCTTAAAATGTTCCCCTGGGGATTGCATTGCAAGCCAGTGTATTGGGCTGAATAATTGCTCCCAAAAATATTATATCAGGCCCTAATCTCAGAAAACTGTAAATGTTATCTTTTATGGCAAAAATGGATTTCACAGATGGGATTAAGTTAAGGATACTGAGATGGGGAGACTGTCTTCATGTTTCAGAGGCGCTCTAAATGCAGTCACAAGCATCCTAATAAAAGGGAGGCAGAGAGAGATGTGACACACACAGAGGGAAAGGTGATACGAAAATGGAACACAGAGAGATTTGAGGGTTCTGGCCTTGAAGATTGGACTGATGTGGCCAGAAGCCAGGTAATGCTGGCAGCCACCAGATGCCAGAAAAGGCAAAGAACAGATTCTCTCCTAGAGCCTCGGAAGGAGCACTGCCACCACCTTGATTTCAGCCACGACATTCTGATGTCAGACTTCTGAACCTCCAGATCTATGAGAAAATATGTTCTGTTATTTTAAGGCATTACATTTGTGGTAATTAGTTATGACAGCCAAAGGAAACTAATTCAGTGGGTCAGCAACCGCTACTGTAGTCCTGCTGGGCTGTACTGAAGTCCTCCAAGTCTTCACACCTGGTTTTTCTCTACCTACAGCACTCTTTCCCCTAGTCTTCACTGGGCTGACTTCAGGAGGCTTTCCCTGACCCAGTCTCAGATCTTGCTTTTTTTTTTGTAGAATTTTATACTTATCTTTCATAGTACTTATCACAGTTTTTCATGAGCTATTTAGTTGTTTATTTATTTAATGCTTTTCTTTTCCATCAGAATAGTAAACTACTCTCTGAGAACTAAACTTACATCATTTTATACACTGCTGTATTTTCAGCACCTAACGTGCCACACACATAGTAAGTGATCAAAAAAAACTCATGAAAAGAAATAAATAATGAAGGAACTAATAATCTTGTAACACATAGGACTGAACTCCAGATAACAGTCAGGGATGCCAGATCAAAGTCTATCTTCTGGGAGAGGGAATAACAAGGTTCAGGAAGGAAATCTGGGCCCCAAATAAAAACACATCAGGTCTGACTATGCTCCAGACTCGACGAGAGAACTGGAGTGGTGAGAGAAAGTTTGTGCAGGGGTTTTTATATGCACACTTGACTCCTGATTTGAGCAGCCAACCACACTTCCAGACTGTATTTGGTATAGGTCATGAGGATCTTGATCCAGTACCAGATTTGACAAGTATTGGCTCAGGAACTGGACAGGGAAAAGAAAGAGGCGAAATAACCTTAAGACCTGCAGCAGAATATTACTGGAAACACATAAGCACTGACAAATATGTGAACCAGGCAAAACTGATCCATCCCTTTATCTACATGAAAGAGAGGATACTAACTGAAATCCATCAGTCTCTAGGTATGTTAGTAGGTTCCCATTATCCATCTGTCTCCAAGTTAAGAACAACCCATTTTGTGAAATTTGTGTATGCATCTATTTTTAAAAATCACTTGAGTAAATCCGGAACATTAAGTAAAATCCATCGTACTGTTCCTTACTGACTGCCTGCTTCCATTATAGTAAATAGATGCCAAAGACAAAAATGAATGGTGCTAGATGCTGATTTTCAGGGTCAGAAACCACACTGATTGACTTATCAAAACCCCACAGGCTATTCACTCCCTTCTCTGGCCATTGCTTGGTGAAAACACAAAGGCAAGAGAAAGGCAACTTTGAAAATCTAGGAATTCCAGGATTGCAGATAGCAATTAAACAGAAGGACATAATTAAAAGCTCCATCTTCAGCCAAAAAGGTAGAATGGTCAGGTAAGGGAAGAAGAGGCTTGGTAAGGTAGAAATACTTAGAGGGAGATTTCAGTTAGGTTCTTTGCTTGCAAGGAGCAAACTCATCCACTCATGTGAGGGAAAAAAATAATGCTTTAACCCTGCCTGTTGTTTTGGTTTGGTTTGTTTTAACTCCTCTAATTTGACCTCAAGCACATGTTGACTTTGCATTTGTGAATGTAAGCATTTCAGTTAGAGTTAATGCCAACATCAAAAACTTTTCATCAAGAAATAATTTTCTGGAGCAAATTCTATTGTTTTTCAGCGTTTTCAGTGTTTCAGTTTCATAGTGTTTTCAGTGCTCAGTCTGTGAGCACTGTATGTCTGGTTTTTAGTGGTTGCACTATGATGTGCCTAAATGTGGTTTTCTTTGTACATTTACATTGGTTGTAGTTTGCCAAGCATCTTGAATCATAATGTCTTTCAGCAGTTTTTAGAAAGTGTTCAACAATTAGCTCTTCAAATTTGCTGCTTCCTCATTGTCTCTCTCCTATCCTTTTGGGATTCCAATTACACATATGTTAGAGGCATTTACTACGTCTCATGTATTTATTTTGCTCTGTTCCATTCTTTCGATTTTCTTTTGCTTTCTATGATTCAATTTTGCTATTTTCTTTGGGTCTATCTTTGAGTATACTAATCCTGTCTTCTGCCATATGCAGGCCAAGCTCATGCTAAACCTGTCCAACAAATTCTTAATGTCAGCTATAATATTTTTAGGTTATGTAATATCTGATTGATCCTTTTACCTACGCTAGAATTCTTAGTTGACCTTCTCTATCTTTTCATCTCTTTTGTATGTCTTTTTCTACATTTTATTTCATATATGTATAATTGTTATTTTAAGGCCTTTGGGTAACTCCAATATCTGGATCATCTATAGGTTTGCTTCTATTGCTTTTTTAAAAAAATTTAGTTGTGTTTTTCTGCTTCTTCACATGTCTCATAATATTCTGTTTGGTGAACATTACGTGTAAAATAATCTTAGAGACTGCTGTCTTTGTTATTTGTCCCAGAACATTTGTGCTTTCCCTTGAAAAACAGATAGGGAGAGGGACTATCTATCAGTCACCTCCATCCCATCAGAAACTGAACTGGCTTAGAGCTAGACTGCAACTTCAGTTAGACTTAGTTCACTTCTGCTTTCAAAAATCTCAAGGACAGTTGTGTGTTTGTTGTAGCTGTTGGTCTCAAGGATTTCCCAAGTGCTTTGAGGCAGTGAGAGAGTGAGACACTCAACTCAGCTTTCCAGCCCAGCTTCCTGGTCTCTTAGCATCCCTTCCCCCAGGCCCCAGTACTCAGCAAATGTCCTTTGGGAAACTTGGCTAAGGCCTTAAAAATCCCCTAGATCCCAGCTTATCAGCATCTTCTGCAGGTTTGTCCTTTCCTGAGAGAGTCCCTCAGTCTAGCCAAGCCTAACCAATCCTCAGTCTGTGACCACACTTGCAAGTGTCCCCAGGGAAGAAAATGGTCAGTGACCTCAGCTCATCTGGGAAGGGAGTATCCCTCTGGAATTTTAACTTATTTATAACATTTTGCTTCCTACATCTCCCATGTCTTTAAAAATATAATTTTTGTAATTTATCCAGTTTATCTACTTATTACATCAGAAACCAACAACCCGCCTCAACCTTCTACTCAGAAATACACAAGCCCCCATTATTACAGAATAATTTCACAAATAATTTTCTATATAGAATAGTCAGGCTTTTCCTGGTATTTTTGCATTTCATTCTTATTTTACTAACATGATTTTCATCTGGTTCAATTTTTCACCATGTATATTTACAACCAAGATGTGGTTTATTGATCAGTATCTTTAAGCATATGAAATTACATCATTCATAGCATCTGCTATTGTGAGTTTTCATGTGTGACCACAGAGTTTTCATCTGTGACCAAGTTTAATTTTATACCTTCAAATTTTGCATATCTAAACTTAGTCAAAAAGATTACATTCTTCAGACAAGTTTTAGACTCTAATACATTTTACCAAGTACAGTGTACACTTTCAGATATTATAATTTTTATTTTGTATTGATTATTTTTACCAGTAACATCTATTCCAAATTTAATAAAAGATGATGGTCTGTACTTGAGTCCTATTTAATCTCTAAGAAAATTGTGTGCAATTCTCCTCTGATATTCTAAAAATTTTGTTGTATCTAGTGGTCTATTCAGTGTGAATTGTGAATTGATCTATTGCATTCTTAACAAACTTCTGCCACAAGTCTGTCTTTAATCTATAGAGTAATAATGTCTAGTGTTGGCAGTGCAAAGAGCAAAGTGATGAAACTGAAGGGGTAAGCTTGTAATGGCAAGATCAATATGCCTTGCATCATGACTGGAACACAAAGACCTCGGTTGCTGAAACAGCTCTAAGGACTTGGAGTTGACTCTATTTCACCTTGCCATGCCCTTTCTTCTCTCTGTGCCTCTGCTCCTGCCTCCTCTCTCAAGAAAAAGCTTCCTTTGATTAGTCATAGTTGTACTACTCACAACAGATTTCTCGGAGTCCATTACAGCTGCCCTGGCCCCTCTGTATTATGGTTCATTCAAGTTTCATTTCTGCCATTAATCCTCTCACCTCATTTGGTATTATGTCTGGGTTCAAATTCCTAACAGAAGGAGTTTAATTAGCCCAACATAGCCAGAAACCTACAAGGGCCCTAGTTCAGGGATCTCGTTCAGAAATCTCTCTAATCCATTATTTCTAAACTTGCGATCCACGGATCATCTTCAGATCTGAGGATCACCTTTCCAAATTCCATGGCCCCAGGCATTTCCCTTTCCCCCAGCCATAAGGGAAAGCAGGCAAGAAGATGCCAGGGCTCCCCGCAGCCCTTCCCCATCCTATACCATGGGAAAGCCTCCTGGTGTAGCTCAAAAAGCTCTAGCATCAGACGAGTTTGAGTTCAAATTCCAATCTCTTTGCCTCTAAACTTATTGTGAGTGACTTCCTAAATTCTCTGAGTCTTAGTTTCCTTATCTGTAAAATAAGAAAATTAAGCTGATAGAAACAGATACTATACTTGCTCTTCACCAAAAGACTGAGAAGCGATAAAATAAGAAAATTATCTCTCCCCTCAGAAAGAAATGGCATATAAAAAGAGGCTGGCACAGATAAATATTAGTTCCTTTACTTCTGAGGGCAAGTGTGTGGCATCACACATCATTTGCAGAGAGGATAGCAGAATAACAACGTGTGGCCAGCACCAAACAAAACACATGAGATGATCCCAGGAAATAAATGAATAGATTTGCCAGCAAGAGACATTGTTATTTTTTCTCACTGCCAAGACTGACTTTCCCAGAGATACTGCATTTCTTTGGATAACTCCACAACCACTCAATCCAGATATAGTCTCTCAGGCAGGCAACATGTTTACAGTCAAAATGCTCACTTCCACTTCAAGTTTCCAATCCCCTGCTGCTACTTTCTGCAAACTTAATTAATTCGTTGCCGTTAACATTTGTTCAACCTCGTGCAGCAATGGGAGACTGAAAGAAACAGGCTCTTGTAAATTAAAAACATTTCAAAATATTGTCTTCTCCCAAGAAAACATTTCTTTTCTTTTTTTTTAAATTAACACTCCATTTGGATAACTTTAAGGTTTCAAAAGAAGACAAACAAGGAAGTTCCAATTAATGCTGATTGTCTTTAACTGTTTCATTGCCATTCATCCAGGCTACCAGTCTTATTATCCTAAGCACTGCCATCTTCATAGACATGCAATAGACCCTCTACCTATCTCCTTTGCAATGCTTAGGTAATTATATCACATATGGTCCTAGTGTGAAAACGCCTGCCGCACACTCCATCAGTCAGCAGATTAAGATGTGCCTAAACCCTGAGTGATAATGTTGTCCTGGAAAATTAGAAGTGGAAGTGCCATATTGAAGGCAATGATATGTAGCAAAGGGATATAGCATATTTTTCTTTTTCTTATTGATTTGGTTGTTTCACTACCAAGACACAATTACATTGGCTAAGACTAATGTAATAAGAGGAACACTAATAGGAAGAGTGGCTAGGAAATGGCCCTGCAAGTGAATGTCACCTTATCCCGACAGCTTAATCCAAGGGATTCAGATTGGGGCATTCTGATCTGTTGGCCTGGTTAACAGGCACCATGGATATGTGTAATCTATCAGGAAAGGTCCCTACAATGACCAATGAGTGTGAAAGAACATCCTAATAGCTGCTCTTCCACTACCTGCCATGAGTTTTGTATAATGTTTCCTTATCAATAAGGCTCAGTAATACGTATTCTGTCTAGTGCATGATCGGCGAGGCACTCTGTGCAGTTCTACACAGATGTAAAGTGCTGTTGTTATTGTTGTTGTCATAAATAATGTAGTAGAAAGAGCTTCGAGCCTGGAGTTAAGGTGACCTGAGTCCTAATCACAGCTTTGCTCATAAAGCAATCAAGTCACTTCCTTGGGAGCACAGAAGAGAGCATACAGTGACAAAGTGAAAGACCCAAAATTGGGGGTGCACTTCTACAGGCTCTGTGAGCCTCTGTTAATGGCTATCATTGTGCGGAGTTAACACACAAAACTCTGACAGCTTTCCTCTGCTTTACTCTAAAGTCTTTTCATCTTTTCATATGGCTGATCATAATTTTAATATTCAAAAATGTGTCAAAACACAGTTTGAGGACACTTGGTTAAATCAGAGAGATAGAAGGGAGCAAAGAAGGAAACCTAAAATTCAGACATTAAACACCAAGTCACTAAATCAGTACCTTTAACTTCTAAGAAATGTGAGGCATAAATGTTTTCAGAGATTCCTGTCAACAGTAGTGCTGAGCCGGTTGCAGTGGCTCACGCCTGTATTCCCAGCACTTTGGGAGGCCAAGGTGGGAGGACTGCTTGAGCTGAGGGGTTTGAGAACAGCCTGAGCAACATGGCAAAACCTCATCTCTACCAAAAAAGTAAAAGAAAAATAAGCCAGTCTTGGCGGTGTGTGCCTACAGTCCTAGCTATTCAGGAGGCTGAGGTGGAAGGATCACTTGAGCCTGAGTTTGAGGCTGTAGTTAGCTCTGATTGTACCACTGCAGTCCAGCCTGGGTGACCAATTGAGACCCTGTCCCAAAACAACAAACAAACAAAAAACAGTAATGCCAAATATACAAAACTAGTCAAAGCTTCTATGACAATAAGTAAAAAAATACTTGGTTTAATTCTGTACAAATAATAGCAGTAGTTATTTATGAAAATGTATCTCCACTGTGTCTATGATAGGCATGATAATCAGCATAGTATTTAATATATTAGATTATTTTATTGTAATCTTTATTTTATTTTGCTCAGATGAAGAGAGTGATATAGCATAATCTCTCCATATATACATATATAAATTATATATATATATATTATTGTTCTAATAGAGAGACATAGATACTGGATAGAGATAAAACATAAGCTCTGTCTCTCTGTTTCTGTCTCTCTGTCTTTCTAAATATATAAAAACATAGGCACATATGCATATATAACATACAATGTTACACATGTAGCTATCTGAATAAAAGTTCATATGTGTATAGATGCATGTTTGAATAGATGTACATAGAGAGACAGAGGGCATAGACAACTAGTTGCCTACTAGTTACCAATAGCCCTTCTCTTACTAAAATAATGCAGACTTTGTTGAATAGCAATATGTCTAACTGAAAATATTTGGAGCATTACTTGCAAATAGGGGCGGCTCTATATCTAACTGCTGACCCATGAAAGGTAAGCAGAAATCGTGGGATGCAGCTTTCAGGACAGCACGTTAAAAAGCTGAGCTGATTCAGTCTGCAAGCCCTGTTTACCCCTTGCCTTCCCACTTCTCTCTGTCTGGAGCACAGATGCTGTGCTTGAAGAGGATCGGCCAGATTGTGATTTTGAAGTGACAAATCCTTCCTAAGGAGGGCTAAATGAGAAGGTGGGGAGAGGTTGGGTCCCTGCTCTTACCAAGATTTGCCACATCAATCAGCTTGGGATTACCTGCCTCCGTACATTGCACAATATGAGAAAAATAAAACCCTTGATTTTTAAGCCACTGATTAGGAACCTCTGTTCTTGGCAGTCAAATGTAATTCCTGACTGATGCAAGAGGAACACTGATCCTTACCTTCAGGGAAGTTACAGTTTTCTGACAAAACAAGGTAGACATTTATGTTTGACCTAATTAAACACCATAGACTTGCATAGGAGTGAATGTTTATACAAATAGTGCAACCTCTAAATGCTATAGGCATTCAAAACAGAGAGAGAAGAGTGTGGACTAGTTTTTGAGAAACACTTTCATGGTGTGGGAGGGACCTGAGCTGGTCCTAAAGCTTGGGGAGATATTAATAACTAGAGATCTAGGAAGAGGATTCCAGGCAAGAAAAACAGCAAGAATTTTGTCACAAGTTCAAAAAAGGCATAATTGCCAACTGGCTGACCCAGACAGAGGAGGACAGACTATGGGGTAGCTGAAGGTGAGTTGAATAAGCAATATGAGACTAGGTGACAGCAGCCTTGAAAATCCAGCTATAAAATTTGATTCGTGGGCAGTGAGTAACTGTTCATAGTTAATTCTTCATGTCTTCTTCTGGCTCCTTAGCTACTCTCTAATCCCATGTCTTTAGTTGCTTTTAAGATAGTTCCACAAAATAGCCCAATTGAACCCAGATTCAATTTGTCTGAATATAAAACTCACCATTTTCCTTTATTAAGTGACCAGTGGCATTCTTAATCATCCAGGCTTCTAGGGTAGAAATTTTGGAGTTATCTTTGACTTATTCTTCCTTCCCCAACCCCTATATCCAATGCCACCTAGTTCCATCCTTCCTTCCTTTGAAATGTCTCTTGAATTCATTTCTCTTTCTCCCATTCTACCATCACCATCTATGGCTATCTTTTCACTCCTTCTCCTACAAGAGTCTAACAAATCTCCCCACTACAGCCTCTCCCTGTTATAGTCAACACTACCAGACAAATCTTTCTAAATGACTGCTTAAATAACATTACCCTACACCCACACTTCCAAAACCTAAGTTTATCTGCTAAGTTTATAAGACCTTTCATATTATTGTCATCCAACCCATCTACCTTATTTCCTACCACACAGGAACCTGAAACCAATGCTGTAGTCATCTGGCTTCCCCAAAGGCCTTTCCTCACTCTATACTCATTCTGAGTTCCCACCCACTTAGAATATCCACTGTTTCCCTTTTTGCTTGTCTAAATACTATTCATTCTCCAGATTCAGCTAACTAACCTCTTCCTCCAAGATTATTTTGATCAACACTGATGTCTTCTTTGCCCAACTCCTATCCCATTGACAGTTTAGAGTACACAATGTATTAATTCTAATTATTTGTGTGTTTCAAGCTTCCCAGCCAGGTAGATAATAAACTATTCTAAAGTCTCTGAAAACTGGAACCACTTTGCCATCAACTCTTAAAGTTGAGAAACTCCTATGCAATTCATCCTTGCTGTTCCCTGTGAAAGTCATCCAGTCTCTGCCAGATCAAATCCAATGATACATCCTTCAACAGAGCAGATATTGAACAAATATCTATTCATTTAATAATTTATTAAATTTGTCTGATACTATGCTAGGAAAAAAACAAATTCAATTAATAGCCACAGATCATTTGATAGAAACAATTAGGTGATTAAGGTTTACAGATGATGACACCATGAACGTATGTTTTAATAGACTAATCTTTTGATCCATACCTATGACTGTTGACTCTGCCATAAGGGTTTTAGACACACTAAGCCTATATAGCTTATGTTAATTATACAAACTAAAGGAAGCTCCATTGTTCTACAAAATTTATTATGATTTAATTACCACTGCTTATAGTTTGATTAATCCTCATTTATGGACAGATTTACTTTGAATTGCTGGACAATTAACTGTACCATTGTTCAAAAGAGAGTAATTACTTTTAGCTGAAAATCGAGAGGTATAGAACTAAACCAGGTGTTCCCAGCCAAAATTCCTAATGAATTCTGAAAATCCAGATCATCCCTTTTCATTTTTCAGAGCCACCCAATATTATTGTAGTTACCCCTTTTGATTCAAAGGAAACAGTTCCATTATCAGGCACAAAGAGAGCACCTATTTAAAGGTAAATTTGAGCAAGAAGAATTATATCCTTAAAGAAATAACTCATAATCTTTTTATAAATAACTGATATCTTCAGTAATTTTACAAAAACAAGAACACTAAACAATCAATAGATATATATTGTTTTTATATATTTGAACATTTATTATTACCAAATCAACTACACTGCTTTGTTTTAACAGGTCATATGATACATCAAAAAAAAAAAAAACCTCCAGATAATGTGTTTTTAAATTTTTCCTTTTATCTTGACATCACTAAATGGTTGGGAGTATTCACCATCAAGTTCTTTAATGACAATATCCTTTTCTTTTACAAATGGCTTTGAAGTCTTCCACTGCCTGTTACAAGTATTTGGATACTTCCCCACGAAGGGTGGGCAGGAAGCCAACATAAGCCACCAGGTGCCAATATTACACCTGACAAATTAGCCACACGACTGGAAAAGGGTGGGCCCATCCTCCCGTTAGAGGTTCATTTCCTCTCATTTTCCTATGAACAGGAAGTCATTGGAATGGGGAGAAAAGTTTTCCTTAAAGACCCACCTGACCGAAGGTCTGAACTTGTTAACTCCTTGCTAACAAGCAACTTGGAAGCAAGTTCACACTAATTACAAGACTGTATTCTCATTGACTTGCTTAACGCTGCTGAGGGCCTGGATTCTGGAATGCTGGGATTCATTTAACACTCGGGGTGTGGAGTGTGCTTGGATGTCATATGGAGTAAGGACAGCTGACAGAGGAGGCACATGCACAATAGCCCTTCACGAACCGTGGAAACCTAAAGACCGAAGACAAGATCTGACTGAAGCCACAGTTTAGGGACAGAATCCTATTTAATTAACCCAATTCAACAAGGTGACTTGAAGAATTTGATCAGAATTGACTGATATTCCATAAAATGCTACATTGTGTTCATCTAATACTTGATTCAACTAAATCTCCTGAACTAATGACTTGTAACTACAACCTAAAGATCCATTATAAAGCTTGATGAGTGTAAAATAAAGCACAGTAAAGGAATGTTTTCCAGCAGAAAAGTAATCCAAATAACAGAGTTGTACTTATCTTAACAACATCCCAAGAGATAACTACTATATGTTTATAATGCATAAACAATTGTTGAAATATGTTTTATATACTAGTTTTTTAAAAGTATTCCAAAATGACATAACATAAAGTACAGTGTTCTGCAACTTGCCTTTTCACCTAACAACATGTTACTGACATCTGTCCTTGACAGTTTATACGGTATATTCATTCATTTTAATTGATATATCCAATCAATTCCCTTAATTTTGTGCCAACCAGATAGGTAGAAAATGGCAACATATTTTCTTTTATTTTCCATGTCTTTCACCATTGAGGTTGAGCATATTTTTCAAATGTTTGCTAGACATTTGCATTTCTTCTAAGAATTACATATTTTATATGTTTTGCCCATTTTTTAAGTGTTAGTTATATTTTTCTCATTAGCTTGAAGGCATTCTTTGAATAACAGATAGTAACCCTTTTTCTGTCATGTATAATTCAAATATTTTGTCTCAATCTGTCACTTCTTTTTTAACTTTTTTTTTTTTTATGAAGTCAAATCTGTTAGGTTTTCTTTAATGGCCTCTGGATTTCTCACCTTGTTTACAAAGACCTTCTAACCTAGAATTTTTTTTTTAATTTATATTTCCTTCTGATACTGGTATAGATTTGATTTTTATATTTAGAGCTTTACTCCATCTGGATTTTACTTTTGTGTATAGTATGAGTCCAGATGGAGAGCCAGTTGTCCCAATACCATTTACTGAATAGTCTCCATTTAGCCACTCATTTGAAATGTCTCCATATTATCTGTTAAATTCCTCGGTATTCTTAGTTCTGCTTCTGGACTCTAGCCTTTTGATTAGTTGATTCGTTTGATTTGTTGATTAGTTTGATTATGATAGTTATGACTCGATATATCATAACACTTGCGTATTAAATTTCCTAAGATGTATAGTTTGATAGCTACTAGGCAACTCTTCTCTCAAACTTCATTTTTGTTTTTGTTTTTGAGATGGAGTCTTGCTCTGTCGCCCAGGCTGGACTGCAGTGGCATGATCTTGGCTCACTGCAACCTTCACCTCCTGGGTTCAAGCAATTTCGGCTAATTTTTGTATTTTTTTTTTTATTTTTTTTTTGGAGAGATGTGGTTTCACCATGTTGGCCAGGCTGGTCTCAAACTCTTGACCTCAAGTAATCCACCTGTCTCAGCCTCCCAAAGTGCTAGGATTACAGGCGTGAGCCATAGCCCAGCCCAAATGAATTTTAGAATAGGCTGCTTAAGTTCTATTAAAAACCCTGTCACATTTCAATTGATAAAAAACTGAGTGAAATATCTTAAATTCATCTGATTTAAAGTTTAATTGATGTTTCATAAAATAAAATCATACATTTTACAATGCTTTTACAAATTAAACTATTATAATAAGTGGGATATACTGTCATATATCAAGACTTTCAGGGGATAAAAGTGAAAACACTTCCTTTTGATTGACTGTTCAATCAACCAAACGGTAGCCTATTCTATGCTAGAAAACTCTAGTATCTGTTATGAGAATACAGAGGTACACGTGTCATGATCTTTGTCCTTGAAAACTTACAACCTAGTTAAGAAAATAAGACATATACACATATACACACACACATATAAGGCATATTGATAAATGCATATTGATACAAGGCAGCTTATATGATGAATCAAATGAGTTATTGTAGTAAATAAGAGCGCTAAAAGTACAAAGGCAGGAGAGTCAAGGGAGAGAAGTTAGAATCTCTCTCTCATTTTACAAAAGAGAACATTTAAGGCCCAGACATTTCAAGTCACTGAGCCAAGTAGACAGAAAACATCAGGTCTGCTGATACTCATTCTAGACTTGTCTACCATATCAAATAAAACTCACTTTTATAAGTATCAGTACCCACAAACTGGTTTCTCAAAAACAATTTTAAAAAAGAAAGAAAGAAAAGATTGCATTCAGACAACTCTATTACAGGGATTTCTTTTCAACTATATGACATCAAATACCAGATATTAATGATGTTTCACTTTTCAACCAGTGGTTTTGAC
This sequence comes from Cheracebus regulus, assembly GCA_963574635.1. Classification (NCBI taxonomy): domain Eukaryota; kingdom Metazoa; phylum Chordata; class Mammalia; order Primates; family Pitheciidae; genus Cheracebus; species Cheracebus regulus. Next base: position 3,399 of record CAUYQU010052880.1, on the reverse strand, counting down.
ATTAGAACACATAGCCTATATCTAGGTAATAAAATGGGAGGGGTTTTTTGGTTGTTTTTGTTTGTTTGTTTGTTTGTTTGTTTGCCCCTTTCCACAATTCATCCCCTTGTCTTATTTTAAAGCCCTCAGGTAGCAAACCCTAACCCACAGGAATCTTTATACCAGTAGAGAAGAGGTTTCTAAAACTCAACATCAAATCCACTTTTGATTTTCCCTTGAGTTTGTTTCTGTCAATGTTAGGCAGGTAACACATTTCAGCTTTTAAGCCATGGAGAGATCTTTTTTTAGAAAAAAAAAATTGCACTCACAGCTTTAATCTTATATTTCTATGCATATTGAGTTAAATGTTGTAAAACTATCAATTCTGTCAAAACCTACCAAATAGAAAACAAGACACCATGCAATCTTAATGTCTAAACTGACTAGTGATTATCAGAAATTAAATGTGCAGGAATTCCAAATCTTTTTTGATTTGAGATGTCTAGATAACTTTTGCTTTTCCATAATTGTATGAGGTTTCTACATAGTATTTAAGAATCAATTATATTGCAATTGATGTAATTAACTCTAATAATCCATTAAAAGTCAGTAGGAGGGCTATTCAAGTCAATAGAAAAGAAGGAGTATATTATGAAGGTGTTATTAACCTATACAGAATTTTACCAGACATTTTCTTTTCTTACATAATAAATACACAGTGGTTAGGAAGGCTGTCATTATAATTTAACGTGAACAATAGTCCATCACTTCTTTTCCTATGCAACCCTTAACTAATTCCATGTACCATGCACAAGTAAAATGAAACCTTTTCTAATCAGGGTACAGTTATATCAATCATCTATTAATACATGATTAAAGAAGAGGTCCTTTCCTAGCTAAGTGGAAAAGAATTGGGTACCAGCAGAAGTTTCAGGCCCACCTTCTCTTTCAGTTGACAAGTCCCAGTTTCTGATGGCTGTCTGTACTTTGCAATTAATAAAGGCATAAACAGCCATCCTGAAAGTTCTGTTTAGAATACTCTGGCAACCATTAAACTGCCATTGAAAGCATGGCGACATGTTCCCTTGAGCTTCAAGTGAATGTTGGAGCATTCTGATCTTTTGAACTAAGGGAGGACACAAGCTAGCCACCTTCACAGCATTCCACAGGTCTACACGACTTCCTCAGGAGCCCTGTTTGGCTCTAGCTACGAACCTCACAGGCATCTAAAACAGTGAGCCTCAATAGAGCTAACCCTGCTGGGACTCCAGGCTGTAGAGCAAGTTCAAGGGTCTCAGCTCACTTCCTATTCTTTCTGCATTATTCCCAGTACAGCAAGATGAAAATAAAAGTCAGGAGAGTACAATTTAAATCACACATCACCAAACGGGCTGTCCTTCTCTGAAAGAACTCTCACCTCTCCCCAGTTCCCAGTTCTGCATTTCCAATCTGATAAGGAACAAAAATGTTGTTCTCTAATATTTTCATAAAATAACACCTTATTCATAGTCTTATCCGCTTATCCTACTATAGAGTTCATTAGAGAAAACAAAATTAGGAATACAGACTGTATTAGGAATACAGACTGTGTTAGCTTCTGCTGGCTTCACATATGTATCATGGTAACTAGCTGCAGCTATGTGGACAGCAAGCACTATCGGGAATCATAACACTTCACACAAAGAACAGCTCTGCCTGTAAGAGCTATAGAGCCACAGGGGTTGTGAGGACTCAGAAGGTGGGATGAGTAGGGGCTCTGCCACACATTGGCACATATTGCCACAAACATGTTCCAAATAATAACACTCCTCTGCCTCCATCTCTGTAGAATGGGTGGAAAAAGAACTCACATCACAGGCCTATTATTAAAGTAGCCCCATTAAATCAGGATTAAATTAGACGAACATGTGAAATAAGCTGCCCAAGTCATAAAATATTACACTAACCTGAGACTGCGTTTGTGCTTATAGCATTCTTCAAAGTCACAATGAGTTCTTAAAGCCAAGGGAGAAAAGGATAAAACAGCAGTTCTCAAACTTCAGTGCACACGAGATTCATCTCGAGTGTCATTTCAAAGTACACATGCCTGTTTCCCAGGTGATGCCTGTTCCCGCTACAGGCTGAGAGACACTGGGATAAGAGATTGGCTGAAAATGGATTCCTATTCATTCATCAGATAGTTTAAGTACTAGGAAGCCTTAGAGGATACAAATAATTGCAAGATATTGCTCAAATGTCAAGCAAGTCTGGCTTTACATGGAGAGGGACAACAAATATCCAGAAATGGATAAAATATAAGGGTCTGTGTGTCAAAGCAGAAAAAGCAGCCAATGAGTAACATCTCTTCCAGTTTCCCCTTGAACCAGAACCTAGCCGAGGCTTCATATTCCTGGAAAAGAAGTTCTGGTTCACTCTTACTCCTGGATAAACTCCACACTGTCAGGGCTTTCTGGCCCCTTATGCATGAACCTCACTCCTAGGCCTCAAGAGTCAATGTGAATCCTAGAAGTCTCAGCCAGGAATCAGGGACAGAGTGTGGATCCCATCCTGGAAAACCAGGCCTCATCATGAAATGGCATCTCTCTCACTCAAAGGGTTCACCTTTGATATTGAACAAAGAACTCTTTTCATTCTGGAGTACTCCTGTTTTCTGAGGCCTAGGTGAAAACTCAACAAACCAACCACAGGCCTGAGCAACCACAGTGACTAGAACATGAGACTCACTCTCTGAAGGCTCCACTTTGAAACTCCTCCCTATGACTAGTCCCCGAGGGAGCATCTGGGCACAGCAAAGCTGTGGTTTCAAAGTCACAGTAACTTTCTACATGCCTGGGAGGAGATAGAGAATGTCACCTTCCTTTTTTCTGAAACTCCCACTGTCCCTTTGTACAGGTCTCAAGAACACAGAGAAAGGAGACATGGTCCAAGAGACAAGAAGCCTGGATTGCTGTTCTGCCCTACCAATAACCATCTCTCTTAATTTAGCCACATCCTTTCCCAAAGAGGAAAATTCAGGCAATTAGCATCTACTCCAGCTACTTCACAAGATGAAAAACTCTTTTGAAGAAGTAAAACATGTCTCTGAAATATAAGAAATTAATAAACCCAAAGTACAATTGTCAACCTTGCAATTACTCAATTTGATTATGAACATTGTCCCTCAATTCTCTAGATCGTGTTTCATTGTGGCTTTGTTTTGAAAGTATAGGCTGGTCCTCTGATAAGTCACCACCACTGATTCCTTTCAGATAAAGACATGCAAGACTAGGTTAGTGTATTTCTCTGTATCTCTCTCTGGCATTCTCTCTCTCTCTCTCTCTCTCTCTCTCTCTCTCTCTCTCTCTCTCTTTCTCTCTCTCTGTCTCACCCTCTAACTTTCTTTCATTCTCTGTTTCTCAGTTTATATGTTAGACATACTCG